>JZKD02S0323432.1:0-19475 GCA_000966675.3 Picea glauca | reverse complement strand
GGTGAATTCAACTTAAAAATGTTGAAGAGCCTAGAAAGAATAGAGAATAAATTGGAAAAAGAGAGTGACATAAGCAGATCAAGAAGTGTCAGGACCCCTAAGAGGAGGAGAAGATCGAGGAGTGGTAGTAGACATTATCGTCTCTCCCTGAAGCATTTTGGTAGGGAAACACATAATAGTTCAAGCCCATCCCCTACCAGAAAATAATGAAAATATAGAAAGGATGAATTGAAAGGGGAGATGAACAAGATCAAACCTCCAATGTTTGATGGAGAACATAAGAAGGAGGAAGATGCTGAGACATGGTTGCTTGGCATGAAGAAATATTTCCAACTGTAGAATTATTCTACCCATGCAGAAGGAAGAATTGCAATGTATCAACTTAAAGGAAAAACATCCATATGGTGGGATCAGTTTGTGCAAGTGCAACGCATCAGAGAGAAAGATGTCACTTGGAAGGAGTTTAAGAGGTATTTCGAGAAGAAATACCTGACTGAAAGATACTATGACAGAAAGATGAAGGAGTTCTTTGAACTCAATCTAGGCAGCATGACCATTGATGAGTACGAACGAAGTTTTCTAGAACTACTGAAGTATGTTCCATTCATCAAAGATGAGGCTGTCAAGATTCAGAGATATTTGAGTGGACTTTCACCTTCCATGGGTGATAAGATTCAATATGATGATCCTAAGACTATGGAAGAAACCATAAGAAGGGATAAATGCTTATTTGAACAGAAAAGAGAAAAGCCTACCATTCGGAAGGCTTGGAATGATCAGAGGAAGTTTAAGAAGGAACAGAGGTAGAAGGGAAACAAGCCTTCCTTTTTCAGAAATAGTCTTCAGGGACAACCATCGTTTAGAGAGTCAAGAATGAATGAAGAGGGAGCACAAAGACAGAGACAGACGCCCATTCAGTGTTGGGGCTGTAAAGGAAACCACAAGTACATATATTTTCCCCATAAAAATGGTAAAGTGAGAACTGTTCATACTGTTCAGCAATCTGAAACAGTGGAGGATATGTGCATCAGAATGCCAAGGATCTACGCAGCCCTAGAAAACAAGCAAGAAAAATTTCAATCGCACATGATTGAAGTGGAAGGTATGATTAACAACCGACCACTTATTATTTTAATTGATTCAGGGGCTAGCCATAGTTATGTAGATCCTAGGGTGGTGGAAAGTTTCCTTTTATCAAGAAGCAAACATGAAAAGTCTTGGCTAGTGTAGTTGGCCACAGGAACCGAAAGGAAGGTCACTGAATTGGTTAAGTCCTATTCAGTGGACATGGGTGGATTGAGCAGTAAGGCTGAATTAAATATTCTGCCTTTAGGGTCTTATGTCTGCTTAATTAGGATGGACTAGTTGGACCAGCACCATGCCCTTTTGGACTGTCGTAGCAAGAAGATCACATGCCTGGATGAAGAAGGAAATTAGAAAACAGTCCAAGGAATTCCCAGAGTTGTGGCTGTTAGAGAAATCTCAGCTATGCAACTGAAGAAGTGCTATAGGAAAGGATGCCAATTATTTTCAACTCGTGTGGAAGAAGAATCCAAAGATGCAGTCTCAAAGATTGGATACCATGAAGTACTCACAGATTTCAAGGACGTATTTCAGGAAGTACCTGGAATACCTCCGAAGAGAGATATCAATTTTTCTATAAATTTGATGCCAGGAGCAGCTCTAGTTTCGAAGGCTCCTTATAGAATGAGTACGCCAGAGCTGAAAGAGTTTCAATTGCATCTTGAAGATCTTTTGAAGAAGGGGTACATTCGCCCAATCATGTCACCTTGGGGAGCCCCGATCCTATTCGTGAAGAAGAAAGATGGGACGTTGAGGCTATGCAATGATTTCTGACAGTTGAATAAGGCAACTGTCAAGAACAAGTATCCTCTATCGAGGATCGATGATCTTTTCGATTAGTGGAAGGGTGCGAAAATATTTTCAAAGATAGTTCACCGATCAAGATATCACCAGGTGAGAATAAAGAATGAGGACATCAGCAAGACTGCCTTTAGAGCAAGGTACGGTCATTATGAGTTCACGGTGGTGCCGTTTGGATTGTCAAACGCACATGTTGTTTTCATGTTCTTAATGAATGGTGTATTTAGGGACTATTTGGACAAGTTTGTCATAGTCTTCTTGGATGACATATTGGTGTATTCCAAGTCATAGGAAGAGCATAAGCGACACCTAAGAATGGTGTTGCAAGTGTTGAGAAAACACTAGCTGTACGCCAAGCTGAGAAAGTGCTCATTTTATCAAAGGCAAATCCATTACTTGGGACATATTATTTCAGAAGAGGGGATCGTTGTGGATCCTGAAAAGGTTGAGGCCATCCAAGAATGGTCAATGCCAAGGAATGTGGCAGAAGTTAGATATTTTATGGGTCTGGCAGGATACTACAAAAGGTTTATAGCTGGATTCTCAAAGATATCTCACCTTATCACTTCCTTGCAAAGGAAGGAGAAGAAGTTTCAGTGGACGGAAGAGTGTGAGAGCAGTTTCCAGCGATTGAAGTAGTTGTTAACCAGCACTCCAATCCTGAGGATTGCAGATCCAAATATGGAGATCGTGGTGTCCATAGATGCGTGTAAGGAGGGACTGGGAGGAGTTCTCAGCCAAGAGGGATTTGTAATCTGTTATGAGTCCCGAAAGCTGAAAGAGCATGAAAGGAATTATGCCACTCACGATTTAGAGCTGGAAGTAATCGTCCATGCATTGAGGAAATTGAGACATTACCTCATGGGAAGGAGATTCGAATTGAGAACAGACCACAATGGTCTGAAGTATTTATTTGATCAGTCGACTTTAAATGCCAGGAAAACTAGATGGCTAGAGTTTCTGTGTGAATATGACTTTGATATCAAGCATATCAAAGGGAAAGAAAATAAGGTGGCTGATGCACTCAGCAGAAAAGTGNGTGATAAGATTCAATATGATGATCCTAAGACTATGGAAGAAACCATAAGAAGGGATAAATGCTTATTTAAACATCAAAGAGAAAAGCCTACCATTCGGAAGGCTTGGAATGATCAGAGGAAGTTTAAGAAGGAACAGAGGTAGAAGGGAAACAAGCCTTCCTTTTTCAGAAATAGTCTTCAGGGAAAACCATCGTTTAGAGAGTCAAGAATGAATGAAGAGGGAGCACAAAGACAGAGACAGATGCCCATTCAGTGTTGGGGCTGTAAAGGAAACCACAAGTACATATATTTTCCCCATAAAAATGGTAAAGTGAGAACTGTTCATACTGTTCAGCAATCTGAAATAGTGGAGGATATGGGCATCAGAATGCCGAGGATCTACGCAGCCCTAGAAAACAAGCAAGAAAAATTTCAATCGCACATGATTGAAGTGGAAGGTATGATTAACAACCGACCACTTATTATTTTAATTGATTAAGGGGCTAGCCATAGTTATGTAGATCCTAGGGTGGTGGAAAGTTTCCTTTTATCAAGAAGCAAACATGAAAAGTCTTGGCTAGTGTAGTTGGCCACAGGAACCGAAAGGAAGGTCACTGAATTGGTTAAGTCCTATTCAGTGGACATGGGTGGATTGAGCAGTAAGGCTGAATTAAATATTCTGCCTTTAGGGTCTTATGTCTGCTTAATTAGGATGGACTAGTTGGACCAGCACCATGCCCTTTTGGACTGTCGTAGCAAGAAGATCACATGCCTGGATGAAGAAGGAAATTAGAAAACAGTCCAAGGAATTCCCAGAGTTGTGGCTGTTAGAGAAATCTCAGCTATGCAACTGAAGAAGTGCTATAGGAAAGGATGCCAATTATTTTCAACTCGTGTGGAAGAAGAATCCAAAGATGCAGTCTCAAAGATTGGATACCATGAAGTACTCACAGATTTCAAGGACGTATTTCAGGAAGTACCTGGAATACCTCCGAAGAGAGATATCAATTTTTCTATAAATTTGATGCCAGGAGCAGCTCTAGTTTCGAAGGCTCCTTATAGAATGAGTACGCCAGAGCTGAAAGAGTTTCAATTGCATCTTGAAGATCTTTTGAAGAAGGGGTACATTCGCCCAATCATGTCACCTTGGGGAGCCCCGATCCTATTCGTGAAGAAGAAAGATGGGACGTTGAGGCTATGCAATGATTTCTGACAGTTGAATAAGGCAACTGTCAAGAACAAGTATCCTCTATCGAGGATCGATGATCTTTTCGATTAGTGGAAGGGTGCGAAAATATTTTCAAAGATAGTTCACCGATCAAGATATCACCAGGTGAGAATAAAGAATGAGGACATCAGCAAGACTGCCTTTAGAGCAAGGTACGGTCATTATGAGTTCACGGTGGTGCCGTTTGGATTGTCAAACGCACATGTTGTTTTCATGTTCTTAATGAATGGTGTATTTAGGGACTATTTGGACAAGTTTGTCATAGTCTTCTTGGATGACATATTGGTGTATTCCAAGTCATAGGAAGAGCATAAGCGACACCTAAGAATGGTGTTGCAAGTGTTGAGAAAACACTAGCTGTACGCCAAGCTGAGAAAGTGCTCATTTTATCAAAGGCAAATCCATTACTTGGGACATATTATTTCAGAAGAGGGGATCGTTGTGGATCCTGAAAAGGTTGAGGCCATCCAAGAATGGTCAATGCCAAGGAATGTGGCAGAAGTTAGATATTTTATGGGTCTGGCAGGATACTACAAAAGGTTTATAGCTGGATTCTCAAAGATATCTCACCTTATCACTTCCTTGCAAAGGAAGGAGAAGAAGTTTCAGTGGACGGAAGAGTGTGAGAGCAGTTTCCAGCGATTGAAGTAGTTGTTAACCAGCACTCCAATCCTGAGGATTGCAGATCCAAATATGGAGATCGTGGTGTCCATAGATGCGTGTAAGGAGGGACTGGGAGGAGTTCTCAGCCAAGAGGGATTTGTAATCTGTTATGAGTCCCGAAAGCTGAAAGAGCATGAAAGGAATTATGCCACTCACGATTTAGAGCTGGAAGTAATCGTCCATGCATTGAGGAAATTGAGACATTACCTCATGGGAAGGAGATTCGAATTGAGAACAGACCACAATGGTCTGAAGTATTTATTTGATCAGTCGACTTTAAATGCCAGGAAAACTAGATGGCTAGAGTTTCTGTGTGAATATGACTTTGATATCAAGCATATCAAAGGGAAAGAAAATAAGGTGGCTGATGCACTCAGCAGAAAAGTGNGTCTTCAACATCCATGAGGCTACCAAAGTCAATGAAATGGCTAGGATCCTACCACATATTTATGCAGCCTTGGATAATAGGAAATTCTACCACCAAGATTTAGTGGTGGAAATGGAAGGTATGATTGCCAACCATCTAGTTTCCATTTTAATTGACCTTGGTTCTAATTTGATTTATGTTTCCCCTCAAACTATTGATAAATGTAAATTGCAATATGTTAAACATTTTAAATCATGGATGGTACAACTAGCCACTAGAACCAAAAGAAAGGTAACATAGGTCATACGACCATGCCAAGTTGTTATGAGTGGATTTCCCACCCAAGCAACCTTAAACATACTCCCTTTAGGATCTTATGACTTGCTAATTGGCATGGACTAGTTGGCTTCCCATAAAACTAAGTTGGATTGTTACAATAAAAATTTGGAGTGTGAAAATGAAGAAGGGAGAAAGGTAACCCTACAATGGATTAAAAATATTGTCTCAGTGAGACAAATATCGACCCTTCAAGCGAAGAAGTATTGCAATAAAGGATTGCCTTTATATGCAATAAAAGTGTTGGAATCTATTGAGGACAATAAACCAAGCCTAGAGGACCACCCAATATTAAGAGAGTATAGACATGCGCTTCCAGAAGAGGTACCAAGTCTACCTCCAAGAAGAGATATTGACTTTTCAATAGAGCTTGCACTAGGAGTAGTGTCAGTTTCTACAACACCCTATAGAATGAGTACACCAGAGTTGGTTGAGCTCAAGCTACAACTAATGGAAATGATGGAAAAAGGATATATTCGGCCAAGTGTGTCTCCATGGGGAGCACCAGCTTTGTTTTAAAAAAATAAGGATGGCATACTTAGGTTGTGTATAGAATATAGGAAACTCAATAAGATGAACATAAAGAATAAGTATCCCTTACCATGGATCAATGACTTGTTTGATCAATTAAGGGGTGCTACAACTTTCTCCAATATTGACTTGAGGTCTACATACCATCAAGTCCAAATTAAGGATGAATACATCCACAAAACGACCTTTGTGACAATATATGGTGACTATGAATTCATGGTGGTGCCATTTGGGCTAACCAATGCACCATCCACTTTTATGTGCTTAATGAATAATGTACACAACAAGTAATTGGATAGATTTTTGTTGGTTTTCATTGATGATATATTAATATATTCCAAGGATAGGGAAGAGCATGAAGAACATCTCAATCTAGTGCTTCAAGTACTAAGCAAACATTATCTCTATTCTAAGTTTAGAAAGTGTGAATTTTTCCAAAAACAAGTCCATTACATAGGCCATGTTATTTTTGAAGAATTAGTGGTAGTTGATCCTGACAAGATCAAGGCCATTATGGATTGGCCCACCCCAAAGGATGTGTCTGATATCATATCCTTTATGGGCCTAGTGGGATACTATATGAGGTTCATAAAAGTATTTTCCAAGATTGGATGTCTAATCACCTCCGTTCAGAAAAAGGGAGTTAAATTCTTTTGGACATCAAAATGTGAAGAGATATTCCAAGNGTCTTCAACATCCATGAGGCTACCAAAGTCAATGAAATGGCTAGGATCCTACCACATATTTATGCAGCCTTGGATAATAGGAAATTCTACCACCAAGATTTAGTGGTGGAAATGGAAGGTATGATTGCCAACCATCTAGTTTCCATTTTAATTGACCTTGGTTCTAATTTGATTTATGTTTCCCCTCAAACTATTGATAAATGTAAATTGCAATATGTTAAACATTTTAAATCATGGATGGTACAACTAGCCACTAGAACCAAAAGAAAGGTAACATAGGTCATACGACCATGCCAAGTTGTTATGAGTGGATTTCCCACCCAAGCAACCTTAAACATACTCCCTTTAGGATCTTATGACTTGCTAATTGGCATGGACTAGTTGGCTTCCCATAAAACTAAGTTGGATTGTTACAATAAAAATTTGGAGTGTGAAAATGAAGAAGGGAGAAAGGTAACCCTACAATGGATTAAAAATATTGTCTCAGTGAGACAAATATCGACCCTTCAAGCGAAGAAGTATTGCAATAAAGGATTGCCTTTATATGCAATAAAAGTGTTGGAATCTATTGAGGACAATAAACCAAGCCTAGAGGACCACCCAATATTAAGAGAGTATAGACATGCGCTTCCAGAAGAGGTACCAAGTCTACCTCCAAGAAGAGATATTGACTTTTCAATAGAGCTTGCACTAGGAGTAGTGTCAGTTTCTACAACACCCTATAGAATGAGTACACCAGAGTTGGTTGAGCTCAAGCTACAACTAATGGAAATGATGGAAAAAGGATATATTCGGCCAAGTGTGTCTCCATGGGGAGCACCAGCTTTGTTTTAAAAAAATAAGGATGGCATACTTAGGTTGTGTATAGAATATAGGAAACTCAATAAGATGAACATAAAGAATAAGTATCCCTTACCATGGATCAATGACTTGTTTGATCAATTAAGGGGTGCTACAACTTTCTCCAATATTGACTTGAGGTCTACATACCATCAAGTCCAAATTAAGGATGAATACATCCACAAAACGACCTTTGTGACAATATATGGTGACTATGAATTCATGGTGGTGCCATTTGGGCTAACCAATGCACCATCCACTTTTATGTGCTTAATGAACAATGTACACAACAAGTAATTGGATAGATTTTTGTTGGTTTTCATTGATGATATATTAATATATTCCAAGGATAGGGAAGAGCATGAAGAACATCTCAAGCTAGTGCTTCAAGTACTAAGCAAACATTATCTCTATTCTAAGTTTAGAAAGTGTGAATTTTTCCAAAAACAAGTCCATTACTTAGGCCATGTTATTTTTGAAGAATTAATGGTAGTTGATCCTGACAAGATCAAGGCCATTATGGATTGGCCCACCCCAAAGGATGTTTCTGATATCATATCCTTTATGGGCCTAGTGGGATACTATAGGAGGTTCATAAAAGGATTTTCCAAGATTGGATGTCTAATCACCTCCGTTCAGAAAAAGGGAGTTAAATTCTTTTGGACATCAAAATGTGAAGAGATATTCCAAGAGCTGAAATACCTCCTAACCAATGCACATGTGCTGAAGATTGCATACCCAAACAAGGACTTCCTTGTGTGTACATATTCCTACAAGGAAGGACTCGAAGGAGTCCTTATGCAAGAAAAACATGTAATTTTTTATGAATCCATAAAATTTAATGAGCATGAAATCAATTATGTGACCCATGATCTAGAATTGGCTGCCATAGTGCATTCTTTAAAAATGTGGAGGCATTACCTCCTGGGTAGAATATTTGTGCTTATGATAGACCTTTGTGGGTTGAGATATATGTTTCATCAACCAAATCTCAATTCTATATAAGATAGATGGATGTCTCTCCTTAGTGAGTTTGATTTTGAAATAAAACATATCAAAGGAAAGGAAAACAGGGTGGTTGATGCCCTTAGCAGAAGTATGAAAGTGATTCACTAGGAAATTGTAAGAACCTATGAAATGAATTTGAGGGAGAGAGTCAAGACTGCATAAGAAAAAAAATGCATTTTTCAAGACTGTAAAATTGCACTTAGAACAAGAGCCCACAGGTCTTAAGTACGAAGGTTATCAATTGTTGAATGGTGGCCTACTAACTTAAAAAGGTAGGTTGTATGTTCTGAAATGTGACGACTTGAAGAGGTTCATGATGGATGAACTAAAAAAAATACCATATAGTGGTCATCCTGGTTATCAGAAGATGATCAAAGCCACTAAGAAACTATTTTATTGCCCCGGACTGAAAAAGGACATAGATGATTACTTAGCTAAATGTCTAGACTGTTAGCAAGTTATGTCAAAACACCGGTATCCAGCAAGGATGTTGCAGCCCCTACCAATGCCATAATGGAAATGGGAAACCATCTCCATGGATTTCATCACAAGATTACCAAAATTAGCCAAACAGGATGACGCCATCATGGTAGTGGTGGACCAATTGAGCAAGGTTGCTCACTTCTTTTCCATCCAGTCAACTTGCAAGGAAATAGATTTCCATTATTTTCATGAAATAAATATTTAGACTGCATGGCATGCCTAAGGAGATCATATATGACATAGATAAAAAATTTATTTCAAGATTTTGGAAATATATGTTTCATGGTTTTGAAACTAAATTGCTATTTAGTGCAACATATCACCCTCAAACTGATGGACAAACAAAGAGGGTAAACCAAGTGGTAGAGGACATGTTAAGGATGCATGTAATGCATAAGCCTAAGAAGTGTGAAGAATACCTACCACTCGTAGAGTTTTCTACAACAATGACTATCAAAAGTAATTAAAGATGATCCCTTTTTAGGCCTTCTATGGTAGACAGTGCAAGATTCCAATTAGTTGGGATAAAATAGTAGAAAAAATTACAATTGGGATAGATATGATAAAGGAAATGGAATAGCAAATAATTCAGATAAAACAATATGTGAAAGTGGCTCAGGATAGACAAAAAATCTATGTATATAGAAAGAGGACTCCTAGAGAGTTCAAAATAGGGGATCATGTGTATCTTTGAGTTAGACCTAGGAAAATATCCTTGAGAATGGGAGCTTGTGTCAAGATAGAACCTCGGTATTGTGGACCCTTTGAAGTCTTGGATAGAGTGGGACCTCTAGCATATAGATTATCACTTCCTCCAACAGTGAAGGAACATAATGTTTCCCATGTTTCATTATTGAATAAATATGTACATGATTCTAATTGTATAATTTACTGGTCTTTGATTTAGGTGGAACTAGAGGGAGAATTCCTGCCATAACAAAAATGAATAATAAATAGGAAGGAAACCCCACTTAGGACCAGAACCATTGCACAGGTCAAGGTGCATTGAAAACACTTTGGCCCAGATGAGGTTACATGGGAAATGGAAGATGCCATGAAACATGCATACCCATTTTTGTTTACTTTTGTACATACAGAGCATGTCGAAAGATAGAACATCAAGGACGATGTTCCTTTAAGGGGGAGGGGATTATAATACCCATGTTTCCCCCTAGATTCTAAATATAAATATAACTAGCCAATAGACTATTGAAGACTAGATATGTGTGAATGTTGAATTTAATGAACCTTTTTGTTATAAAAGTTCAATGTATGTATTTTATGTTATTAATAGAAAATGCATATTGGTGCATAACCGCTGAAAGGGGGGTTTTCCAAGATAGACCATGGTGCTATGAGAGACATGGTGAGGGGGAAAAAAAATGGTTGAGATGACCCCCGACCAAACCAGTACCTTACTGTATTTAATGACTCATACTGAGAACAATCCTCTGACCCAGAAATGAATTACCAGTCATAATGGTAGTTGGAAGAGTCATCCTCAAGAGTTAATGAGGAGATGGGGAAGAATACCTATCTACAAGAATTCCAGACTTGCAAAAGAGCTGAGGATTCATATCCACACAACATTTTTGAGGAAGGAAATAAAAGAGGTAATTCATGGGTAGAGGAAGATCTACACGAGGAAGAAGAGCCGAGAGACCATAATTGAGAAGAGAAAAGAGCACTTGCATCTCTCTTGTTCGAGGAAGAATTGAGAAATAATATCATTCTTGGTGTTGGCATAGGCGAAGACCCAAGGTCCAACGTTCAACATAAAACCAACAAAACCCTATCTACCTGCCCTTTCGGCAACACTTGTGAAGCAGGCGAAGTCTCACCCGAGGTAGACACAAGGGGGGTTGCAAGACATAGGTGTTTCTAACCAAGATGAGACACAGATCTGTCATAACAACACTTTGCAGAGTATTCTAGTAACACTTAGAAGGAGATGTGCATTAGTTCATTAGTTTTATTAACATCACAGAACATACCCAAGGATGTGTTATCACATAAATTTGTTAAGGGCCACAGGCCACAACCATGAGTGCAAAGCAAAATACTTACAACGACTCATTCCAAGCCCAAAATCAATGGTCGAGAAAAGATTAAATTTGGGTCATAGATCTCATTAGGAGAGATCAACGGTGGAAAATTATCGAGGAAATCAAGATTTCGAGATAATGTTAAAGTTAATCATCCAAGGTCTAAAGTTCCGAAACCCTAAATTAACATAATTTGTTTGATCCATAGGGACGCGTGGCACCATATCCGAGTTTCATAGAATGTCACTTCGAAAAATTTGAAATGAGAGATGTGTAAATATCGAAGTGTCGAAGTGGTTGAAGCCTAAAGTTATGAAGTGCTCAGAGGTGGAGCCCCGGGTCATATCCTGAGGTCACAAGAATGAAGGGGTGATGAAGAAGGAGCTGGTGCCTAAAGATTGATATTTCAGAGGCACAAAAGAGGAAGGTCATGGGTTTCATAGGACCTGCAGTGTAGAGCCACTAGTAGCACACAACATCCCTTGGGAATTTAGCCTCGTTTCCATCTCGATGCAGACAGTTCATGAAAGTGAGGTGGTAGTTGAGACCTCATCTCACCCCATAAATGGAAAACATTCAAAGATAGGCTGTAAAGGAAGACTGTCAATTATGGACAAAATTTCTTGTAAAGCACATAACTGCTCCTGGCTTGCATCTGACATGAGGAGGTCTGCACAATCTGACAGAGCAGGCATCGACTGAAAACATTAATGCAATGGTTTGAGCACACCTCTGTGGGGCAAATTTTTTAGTATATGTATGGAGTTATGTTATTTTTTTATGGTCGATGGTTGAGCTAGGATCCCGTATTATAATATTTTTATGAAGAACACTAGTTCTCTAGTTATGTATTTGTTTTTGAGACATCTTGGTTAATCTAAGTCATATTTCTTGATCCATATTATTTTCCTCTGATACTGAGAGAGTTCATGATTGACTGATTCACATGGATTGTTATGATTGTATTATGATAAATGTTATATTATAGTGTTGTTATAATTTATTTTAGTTTCTTTGAGATTTGAATTCAAGAGGATATTGCATTTAAGTTTATCCTCCTTAGGCTGCTCGAAGACCTGATGTCCATAGAAGGCCTCTACCCTTTCTCACCAAATTCTTCCTCCCATTCACCTTTACTCCAACTTATTGAATGAAGTTGATACAAGACCTCAATTGCTTGTGCATGCCAACCTAGATTTTCTGAGTTAAAACATTATTATCTCAAGTCTTATCCATTTGAACCCCTTAAAACTCATTTACATTTACTGTATAAACTAATGGGTATTGGGATTATCCTCATTATAGTTTGAGGGTGATTCCTAGTGCTAACATAAATGGCATCATTGTTGGGGATAGATTTGAGCATATTGAAGAGCTCCCTGGGAAGACAGACATAGATCCAACTCTTGATGGTAGAAAAGAGAGGGATACATAAATTGACTGTAATCATCTACCTCATGACTCCACATCAGAGACTCCAANTCAACACCGTATATGATACAAAGAAAATAGGATAACATGATCAATCCATTCCACATATTCCCTAATCTATTGGTTACTATTATGTACAAACTAGTAATGGTGATCATTGATATCATAACTACGACGTTTTAATAGTACAAATCAAGCTGCTTGTAACATGTGGTTTAGCTTAGTTATGCTTGAATAGCAGTATTACAGATATTTGTATCATTACTCTTATTGTCTAAGCTCATATGCTATTAGTACTAGTTGATATGGAGTTAATACAAAGGGTGTGTACATGTATGATATAAGGTAAAGGTTAGAAAGATGACTACCATACATACTAGAATAGTGAAGCAAACCCATATAAGGATCATAGTGTAATATGGACACAAAGTAAGCACTAATAGGAACAACTCATAGTACAACTATAACACTATCCATTACGTATAAAGATGAACCAATGGGACTAGTAGTAAGATCAAAATATAAAGATAAGTAAGAGTTGAATACAACTATAAGATCAAGAAGAGCATATTAGTCAATGAACATATACAAACTAAGAGCTTTGAATGCCATGATTAGTGATTATACCAATACTGATGTTGTAAGGATTAGTATAGCTCAAATATGCTTTTGATTCGATATAATCTCAATATGTGACATCAAGATCACTAGCTGGTAGTGCTGTAATTCATATCATAAATATATACGTAATTAGCTATGTTCTATCATCCTGTGAATACAAGACTCATCTTAACTACCTATGTAAGCTCATATACTAATGGAATTACTTCATCTATATGTCATAATATGTGAGATTTCTTGTTACTATGTATGCATCAACTTCTATTGGCTTTTACTTTCAGGAAAACATGATCACCCACTTTGAACTCTCTGTGGATTCTATTCCTATCAGCGTAACTTTTCTGCCTGTCTTGGGAAGCCTTTAAATTCTTCTTAATTTTTAGTATCTGTTCTCCCATTTCCTTGAGAAATTCTGGCCCAACTGCTACCCTATCATCAAGATTATCCCAGCTTACTAGACTATTTCACTTTCTTCCATAAAGTGCTTCAAATGGGCTCATCTTCAATGATGCTTGATACCCATTGTTGTAAGTGAATTCTACCAAGTGCAGGTAGTCTTCCCATTTAGATGGTTTGTCCATCACATACATCCTTAACATGTCTTCTATTAATTTGTTCACCCTCTCTGTCTGTTCATCAGACTTAGGATGATAAGTTGTACTGAAGTTTAGATTCGTTCTGAACCCCTTGAATAACCCTTTACAAAAATTAGAGGTAAATTTCGGGTCTCTATCGAACACAATTGTCTTGGGAATTTTATGCAATCATGCCACCTCCTTCATAAATACATCAACAATGTCCACTACCTTTTGAGTAGTCTTTAATGGAATGAAATGGGAAGCTTTCGTAAGCTTGTCCACCACCACCATAATTGAATCATGTTTCTTGCCTGTTCTAGGCAATTCTATGATGAAGTCCAATGTCACCACTTCCCACTTCCACTCAGGAATGGGTAAAGGTTGCAGTAACCCCATTGAGTGCTTATGCTCAGATTTAACCTTCTATCACTCCATACATTTGGCGATGTATTCAACAATATCTTTCTTCATACCTGGCCAAAAGTAATGGCTCTTGACTACTACCACGGGTTTTTGATATCCAAGGTGCCCTGCATAATGCACATTATGAATTTCATGCAAAATCATATGTTTCAAGTATTGGACATTAGGCACATAAATGTTTTTCTTGTACGAAAGTATTCCATCAGTTTCCAACTTGTAATTCTCCACTTTCTATCGCATCTCACCTTGTTGTAGCCTTGCTACCTACTCCATGTACTACAAATTTGCATTTGCAACTTCTAAAATTCTACTCTTTATATCATTTCGGTACATGCTAATGGTTGTAGCATGTAATTTGTGTACTCTCCTATTGAGTGCATCAACCACTTTATTCTCCTTCCCTTTGATATGATTGATATCAAAATCGTACTCATAGAGAAACTCCAACCACCTACTCTACCTAGCGTTCAAGGTTGGTTGATCAAACAAATACTTCAGACTGTTATGGTCTGTTCTTAGTTCGAACCTCCTTCCCATGAGGTAATGTCTCCACTTMTYTAGAGCATGTACTATGGATGCCAACTTCAAATCRTGAGTGGCATAGTTCCTTTCATGTTCTTTCAACTTTCTGTATTCATAAAAAATTACGAATCCATTTTGACTGAGGACCCCTCCCAATCCTTCTTTGCACACATCAGTGCATACCATAGAATCTTCATTTGGATCTGTAATCTTCAACATTGGAGCACTGGTTAATAGTTGGTCAATTTCTAAAATCTTTTCTCACAATCCTCTCTCCACTAAAACTTATTCTCCTTCCATTGTAAGGAAGTGATAGGGTCAGCTATCCTCGAGAGCCCTGTGATAAACCTTCTATAATAACCAGCTAAACCCATGAAGAATATAAATTCTGTTATGTTCTTTGGTGCTAACCTGCCTCTAATGGCCTCAATATTCTCAGGGTCTACAACTATCCCATCCTTCAAGATAATATGCCCCAAGTAATGGATCTTCTCTTGATAGAATGAGCATTTGATCAACTTGGCATATAGTTGGTGCTCCCTTAGAACCTGCAACCCCATCCTCAGATGTTGTTCATGTGCTTCCTCCGACTTGGAATACACCAGAATGTCATATGGGAAGACTATGACAAACTTGTCTAGACAGTCCCTGAATACACCATTCATGAAACACATAAAAACAATGGGTGTGTTCGACAACCCAAATGGAACCACTGTGAACTCATAATGACCATACCTTGTTCTAAAGGAAGTCTTGCTGATGTCTTCATCCTTTATCCTTACCTGGTGATATCTCGACCTGAGGTCTATCTTCGAAAATATCTTTGCATCCTTCAATTGATCGAAGAGGTCATCAATCCTTGACAAGGGATACTTGTTCTTTACAGTTACTTTGTTCAATTGTCTGAAATCGATACACAATCTTAGCGTTTCATCCTTCTTCTTCACGAACAAGACTATGTCACCCCAAGGTGATACAATTGGGTGTACGTACCCCTTATTTATAAGCTCTTCAAGCTGCAATTGTATTTCTTTCAGCTCTTGTGTGCTCATTCTGTAAGGATATTTCGACACCAGAGCTGCTCCGGGCATCAAATTTACCGAGAAATCAATATCTCTCTTTGGGGGTAATCCAAGTACCTCTTTAAATACATCTTCAAACTCTTTTAGTACTGCATGATCTCATTTAATTGACACCTTATCCTTAGTTTTTTCCTCCACATGGGCTGCAAATAATCAACAACCTTTCCTGTAGCACTTCTTCGGTTGCATTGCTGAGATATCTCTAATAGTAACTGCTCTGGGAATTCCTTGGACTATTTTCTAATTCCCTTCCTCATCTTGGAAAGTGAATGCCTTGTTACGACAGTCCAAGATGGCATGGTGCTGGTCCAACTAGTCCATCCTAATCAGACAGTCATAAGACCCTAAAGGCAGAATATTCAATTTATCCTTTCTGCTCAGTCCCTTCATATCCACTGGACACGACTTAACTAATTCAATGACTTTTCTCTTGTTTCTTCTAGCTAGATGCACTAGCCAAGACTTTTCATGTTTTCTTCTCAACAAATGCAAACTTTCCACCACTCTAGGATCTATATAACTATGTCTAGCCCTCGAATCAATTAAAATAGTAAATGGTTGGTTATTAATCATACCTTCTATTTCAATCATGTGTGATTTAAATTCATCTTGCTTGTTGTCTAGGGATGCATAGATCCTCGACATTCTACTGCCCATGTCCTCCATTGTTTCAACTTTTTGAACATTATGGATAGTTCTCACTTTGCCATTTTTGTGGGGAGAATCTTTGTACTTATGGTTCCCCTGACAGACCCAACACTGAATGGGCATTTGTCTTGGCCTTTGTTCCCCTACTTCAACCATTCTTAGCTCTCTAAATGATGGTTGTCCTTGAGGACTTTTTCTGGAAAAGGGAGTTTTGTTTCCCTTCTGCCTCTGCTCTTTCTTAAACTTTTTCTGGTCATCCCAAGCCTTCCGAAAGGTAGGATTTTCTCTTTGATGTTCATATAAGCATTTCTCTCTTCTTATCGTTTCTTCTATGGTATTAGGGTCATCATACTGGATCTTATCCCCAATGGAAGGTCGTAATCCACTCAAATACCTTTGAATATTGATAGTCTCCTCTTTGATGAATGGAACATACCTCAGTAATTCCAAAAACCTATGTTCATACTCATCAATGGTCATGCTGCCCAGCTTGAGTTCAAATAAATATTTCATCTTTCTGTCATGATATCTCTTAGTCAAACACTTCTTCTAAAAATACCTCTTGAATTCTTTCCAAGTGATATCTTTCTCTCTAATGTGCTTCACCTGCAAAGGTTTATCCCACCACATGGATTCTTTTCCTTTCAGTTGATACATCACAATTCTTCCTTCCGCATGAGAGGAATAATTATCTAGTTGGAAGTATTTCCCCATACCAAGAAACCATGTTTCGACATCTTCCTCCTTCTGATGTTCTCCATCAAATGTAGGAGTCTTAATATTGTTCATCTCTCCCTTCAATTCATCCACTCCCGATCTCCTATTCTTTCTGGTAGGAGATGGGCTTGAACTATTGTGTGTCCTTCTCTTGGAGTGAACTTGGGAGTGATGATGGTGTCTATCTGCACTTTGACCTTCTTCCCTCAGAAGTCTTGTGTCTCCCTGTTCTGCTTGAGTTGCCCTCCTTCTCCAACTTATTCTCTATTCTCTCCAAACTCTTTAACATCTTTATGTTAAATTCACCTTGTTTTTCTTGATCTTTTCTAAACTTTTTGCTATCTACTTAACAAGTTTGGGCATATTGTTTCAATCCTTCAATGATATTCCTTAGGTTTCTTTCCTTATCTATCTCCTCTCCATGACCATTGGAGTTCTATCCTTCAACTCCAAAGTGAACATCCATTCCTTTTGCCTCGTCCTAAAAACTGGAATCAGTCTATCCCATTTCCATTTCCTTTGCACTCGGTGGCAATTCTATTCAGTTTTGGTACTTATTGAACTTCTACAAACACAATGTGAAGACAATAGGAATTTGTCAGGCCATTTTTTCTTAACAAATTCCACAACATTCATAAACACTTGATTCAAGAAAACACTTAGTTTCCATGAATTTTTTGAGCTCTGCTCGGCTCTGTAGTGCACTCAGGCCTTAGCTCCTTTCTCTCAGTTCTCCTAGCCATGTGACCATGGTCATGATCAAGCGCTAGGTCTCAAGGTTCACTAATTGGGACT
Organism: Picea glauca; assembly: GCA_000966675.3. Taxonomy (NCBI): domain Eukaryota; kingdom Viridiplantae; phylum Streptophyta; class Pinopsida; order Pinales; family Pinaceae; genus Picea; species Picea glauca. Next base: position 1,568 of record JZKD02S0323432.1, on the reverse strand, counting down.
TCGGGATTTTGGGTTTTGGGGTTTCAAGATTTCAGACTTGGAGGCTCCTACACTCGATTTCTTCTCCAACTCCCATTTTTTGAACTTACGACCTTTCTAGCCTCTGAGCCCACAAAACAACTGTCACCAACCAAAGTGTTGATATGTGGTGTACTTAAGAAGGTCCACATTACTTTAAGTGATGCCTTCCGGCCCCACTGCACCCACTTTTTCATTTCGAGACATCGGGCTTCAGGAGTTTGTGAAACAACACATCAAACTCTCTCGACAGCCGAAATCCTGAAATGCCGACATTTCAGAGCTTCCAATCAGACGGTTTTGATTCCTCCATGATATGACAACTTTGATCTAATTGCAAGTTCATGTTTTGTGAATTCTCGCGAACTTTTCCTTTGACCATTTTTTAGTCACGAGTCAATGAAAGTTTGATCATTCCCCACACGTCCCTCCCGATGGACGGTTCTAATGATGTCAGGACATTTTGTATCATGATATCCACACTCCTGTGCAACTCCAAATGTTTTTAAGCCTTGTGCACGTTCCCTGGATCCAACGATTGTTGGTCCCATGCTCATATCTGATGGCCTAGATCCGATCTCTTCTACGCATTCTCCTAAGTGTCTCGACATGGATTTGATGGTCCAAATCCTTTCCTCTACAACTGATCTATGACTGCGGTTTTATTCTACCACTACTCCTCCTAAGATTCATAACACGACCAGGTAACCAATTGGCACTCAGATGCATTCTAAGGTTCGAAATTAGTCCTTCCGACTCAATTTCCCCTTGAAACCTTGGGTCCAAAGACCACTTATCTAGCCCATCCAGGCTCAACATTGAAACCTTGGGCTCTGATACCATATTGTAACATCCCCGGCCACCAACAGGCCTGCAGTTCTACCAAACACAACCCTTGCTTAGCCTTTTGAGCTCTAATACCATATTGTAACATCCCCAACCACCAATAGGTTGGGCAATGCTACTCGGCGGAACATTCTCATACTTATATATATAACATGCATATTAAATATAATTAACAGAGTTAACCAAACAATACAGTGTAAGCACATGATTACTACTAATATACATCATCAAATAAATTAAAAATAACTCATATGCGCAAAAGAATACATGATAACATATAAGCATCACAGGCATGCAAAACATAATATTAAGCACAAACTAATACTTATCTTTCAAACTGTGGTAATTCCACCAACTACGTACAGACCCTCCATGAACCTCCCAGCCTTAGACCGCACTGCTCATCACTCTCAGCAGTAGGTCACCCCCGAGCTGGGACCAAGCTCCACTAGGCAAGGAATCTTAGTCTAGACAAGGTCAACGAGAAGACAAACAAATATATAGGAAGGATTCTCTCCCAGGAATCACTTATGCCCACTGCTCATAGACCCTCATTCCCCACATACCTATCCCACCCCATAAGTATATACATTTACTGTCACCTGGACAGTCCTTCGGCTGCTAAACAAGACCCCTTCTAGGATTTCTCACTTCCTCCGTGCACTCTCTCACCTAGAGATAGTCGCTCACAGGCTTGGAAACCT
>JZKD02S0323421.1:4305-19475 GCA_000966675.3 Picea glauca | reverse complement strand
GGGATGCACAGAACAACCAGACCTCGGCCTTCAACCCTTCACAGGTATCTCCCTGCCTTATGGTGTTAAGAACACTTGACTTGGAGGATTTAAAGTTCCCTATTTGACAACTTCTATTGTTTTGAAAATGTGAGAACCAGATAACAAGGATTTATTTGGATGCCTATCCCCGAAATCCTACCCAGGCTAAAAGATTTCTTTTGGCACCTCCTGTGGAGGAAAACTTAGTGAGTTTTTAGAAAAAAATTAGATGTGTTTGTTTGAGAGAGTGGGGGTGTGAGCCAATCTCGTTGAAATTAAATGGAAGTGGATAGTTTCATCAAGAAAAGGGTGGGGTGTTTCAGAATCCCTTTGGAGGAAACTTACTCTAACCTCCACGTTTCGAGATGAAAACTATGTGAGTGAGGGGTGACTTTTGTGTGTGAATGAGTGAAAGTGTGCCAATTTTTAATAAATTATGTGTCACCTTGTTGCATGTGGACTTCACTTGGTCCTTACAATTGTTGATTACCTAATTAACTAAATTCCTTTGGTACAACCTTGCATAATTCAAAAGTCCCTAGGAAACTAGCATGTGGACATGTGGGTCCTTTACTATTCCTTTAACTCCCTATTGTGATCTAATCTAAGAATGATTTGAAACTATCCTAGATTGTGATCATGTGGGCATGTATGGGCCCGTTACAAAATCTTTAAAATTCCCTAGTGATTTAATCTAAGAAAGTAAATTTCAAGACTATCCTATCTTTGTAGCATGTGGGCATGTATGGGCCCGTTACAAACTTGAGATGTGTTTGAAAAATAAACTAAAAGGAGTCCCGAGGGGGTTTTTTTCCTCTCCTAAAGGTTTAGTCTTTTTAAGGGAGATTAAATTGTCCTACAATCTCTTTATGATTCTCAAGGTCTCTTTGAAGCGCAAGAGAAGAGAATACTAAATGATTGTTATCCAATTCCTGGTCCCAATGCAAGTTTTATGTGTTTACAAATGATTCCAACTTATACTTTTAGTCAAAGCAAGCCATCCATGTGGAAAAATGAAAGCAAAAGAGGAACTAATGATTTTAAACCCCCTAAGTGCCTATGTGTTTTTGACTAATCCCTTTATATGGAGAGGGAACTAAGTGTGGTGCAGATTACAACATGCATGGAATCATTTTTAAGAGGGCTAGGGGCCTTCCACAAATCACAAAAAGGTTTACAATGTGGATTTTTCTGCATAGGTGCATGGGTCTCAAAGTAGACAGAGGCGCACTGAGTGCCAATTCTCGAACGGAAAAAGACTTTTCGGCGCAAGTGCACGGAAGGCGTTGAGTAACACAGTAATTTTGGCGCACGTGCGTACGATGCGCCACTGTGGGCCAGTAAACCCGCGCACAATTGTCACGTGGTCGTGAAGAAAATTTCAAATGGAATTCTCTCAACTCAGCTTTGAATTGGATGTTTTGCAAGTTGGCTTGGGTTGGTTATGGTACCTACAGGTTAAATAAACCGAAAGAAGAGCTAGAAAAACCCAAATGGGATAGGAAATTGATACCTTTCCCCAATGGAGTCGCCAATCTGTTGTGCCTCTTTTGTCACCTAAATGAGCAAAACAAAGGTGCTTACAATCTTAATTGGGTTAGCTAAGCAAGACAATAGTGAAGGAAAGGGTTAGAAAAAGAAACATAAAAGACTAAGCTAAGAATTAAGATAGAAAAGGAAAGAACAACTAAACCATAGAGCATAAGGACATAAGAATAAGAAACAAACAAGACTCATGTCACCAATGGAAAGGATTGTATTAGTGAAAAAGAAAACACTGAGAAGAAATGGGACTTTGGGTCCCTTCTTCCTCCAAGGGAGGGCTCTTGGATCCCCACAATTGAGCTCTTCTTACACCTTTGAAACTTGAAAGAAATGGTGAAAGAATCCCAAGCTAATCCACTCAAATGGTGAGGTGGATTACCCAAATGGAATGATGCTAGTATGCTCTTGATGAGAAAATAGGATTCCCTAAGAGAATAGCAATAGCATAACCTTGCAAATGAATTCCTTTAAAGTGCAGTGCAACCATGGCCTTGTTTTATAGCACCACTTTGAGGTATTGTGCAACCAGCTTTTAGTGTGAAAAGGGGTTGTTTAGGGCACCTTTAGGCCTTTGACCAGCCACCCAGTCAGATCCAGTTGAGATTTTGGGTGTCAAATCAACTTGGAAGACGAATCAGAAGTGGGTGGGAGGTTGACCAACATCATAAATGCACTGTTCTCAGGTGTGCGTGGATTTTAGCGTCCACAGTCGTGCATCGTGTGCATGTGCGCTTTTCTTGCATTTCTGGATGGCGCATGTGCGCGCGTGCGCCCTGTGTAGTCATAGTGCACCTTGATTTTATAACTGGTTGTATAGTTTTGGACCTTTTGGAAATTCTTTTTTGGTAATTTTTGGTCCATGGGTGGACTCATAGCTGTTTGAAGATGCTGGATTCCTGTAACCATTTGCAGACGAAATTTCAGTGATAACACCGAGTTTGGAGCTTTAAGAAATAAAACTTCGGAAACAATTCTTGAATTTACTCAAAGATTTAATAAATTATATAACAAGATTCCAGTTGAGGTTAAATTGTCTCAGCCTACAGCAAAAGTAACCTACGTCGGTGATTTTGACCCTGATTTTGATTTATTATTGAGAGAAAGAAGATCTTTCGATCTCACCAAAATGCAGGATGATGCCATGGAAATTGAGTCAAACATGATGGCATTAGGGAAGTTAAAATACAAATTAGAGATGGGAAATAAAGAAACTGGGTGATTCAGGGAACAAGCAGGACCCTCCAGAGTTGGAAGGTCCTCGGAAGATAAGATGGACGACATGGCTAAAATAATCAAAGAATTGTCGAATAAAATATCGAGAATGGAATTGGACCAATCAAAGAATGATCAGTTCCCTAGAAAATATTTCAGAAGGAATCCTAACCCTCAAATACAACAAGAAAAATTAAGAATGAAGAACAAAATATTCAAGCCCCCTTTAAGAATGAAAATTTTATAGGAGGGGAATACATGCGAAATTTTGAGGAGTTCGAGGAAGATATCAATAATCTTGGTGATGGTTGTCAAGAACCTTATTTGACGAGACAAGATTATGAAAATTCTCTAAACGTAGAAGGTTGGTCTAATAACAATGAGAGTATGAATATTACAAATGATTATGCTTACCAAGGAATCGTTGATAATATAATGGTCAAGCTCCAACAGAAATATCACATCTGCCCTACCGAAGAAAATTTTACCGAGAGGGGAAACAAACGAGGCAGCTCCAAAAGCTGTTGAAAAACATACTCTTAAAACCAATGCTGCTGACACACATTTTACCAAGACAAAGGCAGCAGAAACACCAATTGTTAATACAAGAACAGCGGAAATTCTCATGGCAGAAACAAAAACAGCTGAAACAAAGGCAACACAAATTAATAAATCAGAAAAAAGGGAAATAGAAATCCAAACTAGAGAAGCTGATAGAACAGTGGGAAGTTTTAATCTAGAGAATGAGATTAATAAAATCAAGATCCCTGTACCTCTGGTCGAACTAGCAAAAAACCCTACATACAGGAAACAAATTGCCAAAATGATAAATTTTCTAGATACTGAGAGTTAGGTTGACGTTATAAATTTGGAAGATGATAAATCGAATATAATCTTTGGCCTACACTTTGAAGGTGCCAGAGATACCGTCGCTCCCTTTTATATTACGCTAACTATACATGATCATCTACTTCATAATTACATGTTGGATTCTAGAGATTCTTACAATGTGATGCCCAAAGGTATTACGGATAGACTAGGTCTCGAAATTACTGGACCATACGGAGATCTGTATTATTTTGATTCAAGAAAAGTCAAATGTGTGGGTATGATTAAATATTTAGTGGTTAATATTGCGCAGATTCCTGTAAAAAGTGTTATGATGGATGTGGTTGTTGTTGATATACCTCCAAAGTATGGCATGTTGTTATCCGAGTCTTGGGGCACCAAACTTGGAGGATCCCTTCAACTCGATATGACATACGCTACAATCCCAGTCTTCGGCGGACAGTTCACTCGCTTGTGCAGAGAAACAAGGTTAGCATTTACAGTAAGTGATTCGTTGAATCCGAATAACTACCTTGTTTATATAGAAGATAAAGATTTAGGAAACTATATTTTATCAAGAGATGATGAATTAGAAGATTGTACAGAAAAAACCAATAAAGATGTATATAGTACTGGAATTTGGAAAATGTATTTTGATGGTGCTTCATCATGTGAAGGAGCAGGAGTTGGAGTGATTTTTGTGGCACCCGGAGACGAGTTTGTCATTCCTTTCTCTTATAGGTTACAATGGGATATTGATTACACCAACAATGTGTGCGAGTACGAAGCTCTGGTCCTAGGATTAGAAGCTGCCAAGAAGTTGAAAATTAAAAACTTGGAAGTCTATGGCGATGCGGAATTAATTATAAAACAGATAAATCATCAGTACCAAGATAAACAACCAAGGTTAAGGTCTTACAGAAATTGTTCCTGGGACCTGATTGAAAACCTTTTTTCATCGGTTAACGTTCACTACATTCCCAGAGTAGAAAATCAACGGGCAGATTCATTGGCCAAAGTTGCTTCAACGTTTGTACCTCCTATTGTTTTCAAACTAAAATATCATATAGAAATGAGGCACATACCTTCAATACCGAACAATATACAACACTGGCAGGTTTTTGAAGATGATGAGCAAATCAAAAAGTTCCTAGAAATGGTGGATAACTTTGCTGAAACACATGTTGACCAAGAAAATCATAATGATCATGCTTGGATTATGAAGGAAGGAGAAGATCCTCAAGAGTTTCAAGATAAGATTCTTAATCATCGTATGTTGATACTGAAAAATAATCAGATCCCCAAAGGTCTGATTCCATTGGAGAGATTATTTAATCATGACGAAATTCCTTTGAAGTCTACTTTATAGCCTCAGCCAGAAGAAGTTGAAGATTGTGATATAGGCACCAAATAAATTCCTAGGTTGGTAAAACTATATAAGTACCTTCCTCCTGAAATAAAAAGTAAATATGTTGAGTTTCTCAAACAGTATAAGGATGTTTTTGCTTGGTCCTACACTGAATTAAGAACCTATGATACCACCATAATTGAACACAAAATTCCTCCGAAGCAGGGTGAGGCAGAATATCAGATAGATAAACCCTATATTATTGTCTGTGATAGAGAAAGAGGTAAAGAAACTTTTAGATGCCAAGATTATTGTCCCACTCAGATACTCTGAATGGGTGGAAAATTTAGTTCTGGTAAGGAAGAAAAATGGTGAAATCAAATTGTGCGTTGATTTCAGAAATTTAAATAGATCATCACTTAAAGATAATTATCCCTTACCTAAAATGGATCGCGTGCTGGAAAAGGTAGTGGGAGCTAATAGAATGTCTATTATTGATGGATTTTCAGGCTACAATCAAATTGCAGTCCATGAGGATGATAAAGAGAAAACCGTATTCACCACCCCAGGGGGTACCTTTATGTATGATAAAATTCCATTTGTTTTAATGAATGTAGGAGCCACTTTTCAACGAGCTATGTACATCGCTTTTGTGGGTGAAAGAGATAAGTTTGTTATCATTTACCTTGATGATCTAACTGTGTTTTCTAAGTTTGACATAGAGCACCTAATACACCTCAAACAGGCGTTCGAGAAATGATGAAAATTTGGTTTGTCTTTGAGCCCTAAGAAGTCTCATTTTGCAATGCAGGAAGGTAAACTTTTGGGTCATATAGTGTCTAAAGATGGAATTAAAATTGATCCAAAAAGGGTCGAAGCTATAAATTCTATAACTATTCCTAGGAATAAAAAAAAGATGCAGTCTTTTTTAGGAACAATTAATTTTCTAAGGCGATTTATCCCAAACTTTGTTGAAATTGTAAAATTGATTACAGATATGCTCAAGAAGGACAGCGAGGTGAAGTGGACAGTCGAATCCAAAGCATCATTCGAATGTATTAAAAGGGTTATAGGAAAAGCACCAGTACTAGCAAGCCCAGATTATATGAAAGAAATCCTGATTTTTTCATATGCTTCTGAACATACTATCGTGGTCGTACTATTACAAAAAAACGATGAGGGTTTCGAGCAACAAATCGCATTTTTTAGCAAATGTCTCAGAGATGCTAAGCTCAAATACGATATATTGGAAAAGCAAGCTTATGCAATGGTGAAAGCCCTTAAATCTTTCATAACTTATGTGCTACATTCTAAAATCATATCATATGTACCCACTAGTTCTGTTAAAGATATATTGGTTCAACCCGATAATGATGGAAGGAGAGGTCGATGGCTTGCTAAAATTCAAGAGTTTGGTATGGAAGTAAAACTAACGAAGCTATCAAAGGACAGGGTTTAGCTAAGTTACTACTCGAATCTAATTTCAGAGTGCTTGGAATAAACAACCTACAAGAGTGTGAAGGATTTATGGACATAGACGAATTCGACGATCAAATACCCACGACTCAAATCGAGGAGAATTTCTCTTCTTCATCCTGGTATAAAGATATAGTCTCTTACCATATAACTCTGCAATGCCCATGCGATATAACTCCCTCTAAAGCTAGAATGTTAAAGCTACACNCTTTGAAACTTGAAAGAAATGGTGAAAGAATCCCAAGCTAATCCACTCAAATGGTGAGGTGGATTACCCAAATGGAATGATGCTAGTATGCTCTTGATGAGAAAATAGGATTCCCTAAGAGAATAGCAATAGCATAACCTTGCAAATGAATTCCTTTAAAGTGCAGTGCAACCATGGCCTTGTTTTATAGCACCACTTTGAGGTATTGTGCAACCAGCTTTTAGTGTGAAAAGGGGTTGTTTAGGGCACCTTTAGGCCTTTGACCAGCCACCCAGTCAGATCCAGTTGAGATTTTGGGTGTCAAATCAACTTGGAAGACGAATCAGAAGTGGGTGGGAGGTTGACCAACATCATAAATGCACTGTTCTCAGGTGTGCGTGGATTTTAGCGTCCACAGTCGTGCATCGTGTGCATGTGCGCTTTTCTTGCATTTCTGGATGGCGCATGTGCGCGCGTGCGCCCTGTGTAGTCATAGTGCACCTTGATTTTATAACTGGTTGTATAGTTTTGGACCTTTTGGAAATTCTTTTTTGGTAATTTTTGGTCCATGGGTGGACTCATAGCTGTTTGAAGATGCTGGATTCCTGTAACCATTTGCAGACGAAATTTCAGTGATAACACCGAGTTTGGAGCTTTAAGAAATAAAACTTCGGAAACAATTCTTGAATTTACTCAAAGATTTAATAAATTATATAACAAGATTCCAGTTGAGGTTAAATTGTCTCAGCCTACAGCAAAAGTAACCTACGTCGGTGATTTTGACCCTGATTTTGATTTATTATTGAGAGAAAGAAGATCTTTCGATCTCACCAAAATGCAGGATGATGCCATGGAAATTGAGTCAAACATGATGGCATTAGGGAAGTTAAAATACAAATTAGAGATGGGAAATAAAGAAACTGGGTGATTCAGGGAACAAGCAGGACCCTCCAGAGTTGGAAGGTCCTCGGAAGATAAGATGGACGACATGGCTAAAATAATCAAAGAATTGTCGAATAAAATATCGAGAATGGAATTGGACCAATCAAAGAATGATCAGTTCCCTAGAAAATATTTCAGAAGGAATCCTAACCCTCAAATACAACAAGAAAAATTAAGAATGAAGAACAAAATATTCAAGCCCCCTTTAAGAATGAAAATTTTATAGGAGGGGAATACATGCGAAATTTTGAGGAGTTCGAGGAAGATATCAATAATCTTGGTGATGGTTGTCAAGAACCTTATTTGACGAGACAAGATTATGAAAATTCTCTAAACGTAGAAGGTTGGTCTAATAACAATGAGAGTATGAATATTACAAATGATTATGCTTACCAAGGAATCGTTGATAATATAATGGTCAAGCTCCAACAGAAATATCACATCTGCCCTACCGAAGAAAATTTTACCGAGAGGGGAAACAAACGAGGCAGCTCCAAAAGCTGTTGAAAAACATACTCTTAAAACCAATGCTGCTGACACACATTTTACCAAGACAAAGGCAGCAGAAACACCAATTGTTAATACAAGAACAGCGGAAATTCTCATGGCAGAAACAAAAACAGCTGAAACAAAGGCAACACAAATTAATAAATCAGAAAAAAGGGAAATAGAAATCCAAACTAGAGAAGCTGATAGAACAGTGGGAAGTTTTAATCTAGAGAATGAGATTAATAAAATCAAGATCCCTGTACCTCTGGTCGAACTAGCAAAAAACCCTACATACAGGAAACAAATTGCCAAAATGATAAATTTTCTAGATACTGAGAGTTAGGTTGACGTTATAAATTTGGAAGATGATAAATCGAATATAATCTTTGGCCTACACTTTGAAGGTGCCAGAGATACCGTCGCTCCCTTTTATATTACGCTAACTATACATGATCATCTACTTCATAATTACATGTTGGATTCTAGAGATTCTTACAATGTGATGCCCAAAGGTATTACGGATAGACTAGGTCTCGAAATTACTGGACCATACGGAGATCTGTATTATTTTGATTCAAGAAAAGTCAAATGTGTGGGTATGATTAAATATTTAGTGGTTAATATTGCGCAGATTCCTGTAAAAAGTGTTATGATGGATGTGGTTGTTGTTGATATACCTCCAAAGTATGGCATGTTGTTATCCGAGTCTTGGGGCACCAAACTTGGAGGATCCCTTCAACTCGATATGACATACGCTACAATCCCAGTCTTCGGCGGACAGTTCACTCGCTTGTGCAAAGAAACAAGGTTAGCATTTATAGTAAGTGATTCGTTGAATCCGAATAACTACCTTGTTTATATAGAAGATAAAGATTTAGGAAACTGTATTTTATCAATAGATGATGAATTAGAAGATTGTACAGAAAAAACCAATAAAGATGTATATGGTACTGGAATTTGGAAAATGTATTTTGATGGTGCTTCATCATGTGAAGAAGGAGTTGGAGTGATTTTTGTGGCACCCGGAGACGAGTTTGTCATTCCTTTCTCTTATAGGTTACAATGGGATATTGATTACACCAACAATGTGTGCGATTACGAAGCTCTGGTCCTAGGATTAGAAGCTGCTAGGAAGTTGAAAATTAAAAACTTGGAAGTCTATGGCGATGCGGAATTAATTATAAAACAGATAAATCATCAGTACCAAGATAAACACCCAAGGTTAAGGTCTTACAGAAATTGTTCCTGGGACCTGATTGAAAACCTTTTTTCATCGGTTAACGTTCTCTACATTCCCAGAGTAGAAAATCAACGGGCAGATTCATTGGCCAAAGTTGCTGCAACGTTTGTACCTCCTATTGTTTTCAAACTAAAATATCATATAGAAATGAGGCACATACCTTCAATACCGAACAATATACAACACTGGCAGGTTTTTGAAGATGATGAACAAATCAAAAGGTTCCTAGAAATGGTGGATAACTTTGCTGAAACACATGTTGACCAAGAAAATCATAATGATCATGCTTGGATTATGAAGGAAGGAGAAGATCCTCAAGATTTTCAAGATAAGATTCTTAATCATCGTATGTTGATACTGAAAAATAATCAGATCCCCAAAGTCTGATTCCATTGGAGAGATTATTTAATCATGACGAAATTCCTTTGAAGTCTACTTTATAGCCTCAGCCAGAAGAAGTTGAAGATTGTGATATAGGCACCAAATAAATTCCTAGGTTGGTAAAACTATATAAGTACCTTCCTCCTGAAATAAAAAGTAAATATGTTGAGTTTCTCAAACAGTATAAGGATGTTTTTGCTTGGTCCTACACTGAATTAAGAACCTATGATACCACCATAATTGAACACAAAATTCCTCCGAAGCAGGGTGAGGCAGAATATCAGATAGATAAACCCTATATTATTGTCTGTGATAGAGAAAGAGGTAAAGAAACTTTTAGATGCCAAGATTATTGTCCCACTCAGATACTCTGAATGGGTGGAAAATTTAGTTCTGGTAAGGAAGAAAAATGGTGAAATCAAATTGTGCGTTGATTTCAGAAATTTAAATAGATCATCACTTAAAGATAATTATCCCTTACCTAAAATGGATCGCGTGCTGGAAAAGGTAGTGGGAGCTAATAGAATGTCTATTATTGATGGATTTTCAGGCTACAATCAAATTGCAGTCCATGAGGATGATAAAGAGAAAACCGTATTCACCACCCCAGGGGGTACCTTTATGTATGATAAAATTCCATTTGTTTTAATGAATGTAGGAGCCACTTTTCAACGAGCTATGTACATCGCTTTTGTGGGTGAAAGAGATAAGTTTGTTATCATTTACCTTGATGATCTAACTGTGTTTTCTAAGTTTGACATAGAGCACCTAATACACCTCAAACAGGCGTTCGAGAAATGATGAAAATTTGGTTTGTCTTTGAGCCCTAAGAAGTCTCATTTTGCAATGCAGGAAGGTAAACTTTTGGGTCATATAGTGTCTAAAGATGGAATTAAAATTGATCCAAAAAGGGTCGAAGCTATAAATTCTATAACTATTCCTAGGAATAAAAAAAAGATGCAGTCTTTTTTAGGAACAATTAATTTTCTAAGGCGATTTATCCCAAACTTTGTTGAAATTGTAAAATTGATTACAGATATGCTCAAGAAGGACAGCGAGGTGAAGTGGACAGTCGAATCCAAAGCATCATTCGAATGTATTAAAAGGGTTATAGGAAAAGCACCAGTACTAGCAAGCCCAGATTATATGAAAGAAATCCTGATTTTTTCATATGCTTCTGAACATACTATCGTGGTCGTACTATTACAAAAAAACGATGAGGGTTTCGAGCAACAAATCGCATTTTTTAGCAAATGTCTCAGAGATGCTAAGCTCAAATACGATATATTGGAAAAGCAAGCTTATGCAATGGTGAAAGCCCTTAAATCTTTCATAACTTATGTGCTACATTCTAAAATCATATCATATGTACCCACTAGTTCTGTTAAAGATATATTGGTTCAACCCGATAATGATGGAAGGAGAGGTCGATGGCTTGCTAAAATTCAAGAGTTTGGTATGGAAGTAAAACTAACGAAGCTATCAAAGGACAGGGTTTAGCTAAGTTACTACTCGAATCTAATTTCAGAGTGCTTGGAATAAACAACCTACAAGAGTGTGAAGGATTTATGGACATAGACGAATTCGACGATCAAATACCCACGACTCAAATCGAGGAGAATTTCTCTTCTTCATCCTGGTATAAAGATATAGTCTCTTACCATATAACTCTGCAATGCCCATGCGATATAACTCCCTCTAAAGCTAGAATGTTAAAGCTACACACAGTAAAATATTGTATCATGGATAGCCAATTATATTGGAAGGATCCTCTAGGCTTTTTACTGAGATGTTTGGTAGAATCCAAAACAGAGAGAGTGATAAATGAATTTCCCGAAGGAGTGTGTGGAGGTCATCACGCATGGAGAGAAATGGCCTATAAAATCCTGAGAGCAGGATATTATTGGCCTAAATTATTTGTTGATGTGAATGCCAAAGTTAGAGCATGTAATCCCTTCCAAATGTTTTCAGGCAAGCAGAAGCTTCCCGCATTACCTTTGGTCCTGGTTAAAACAAAAGCCTCGTTTCAACAATGGGGGATGGATTTTATCGATGAAATCAATCCACACTCTAGCACACAACACAAGTGGATCCTAACCGCTACGGATTATTTCACCAAATGGGTAGAATCCATTCTGACCAGAAATGCTACAGATTTGGTGGTAATAAACTTTTTGGAAGAAAATATTTTATCCAGATTTGGCTGCCCTCGGAAGATAGTTACAGATAATGCCCAGGCATTTAAATCTATGGCGATGGTCAGTTTTTGCCAAAAGTACAATATTGTATTGGGCCATTCCACAGCATACTATCCTCAAGGAAATGGATTAGTTGAATCATCAAAAAAAAGCTTGATCACCATAATTAAGAAAGTGTTGAATGAAAATAAGAAAGCCCGGCATGTGCATTTAAAATATGTTATGTGGGCGAATCAAATAGGCACCAAGAAATCAATCAGGACATCCCCTTTTCAAATGGTGTACGGGAATGATGAGGTACTACCCATAAAATTGGCTCTGCCTGTAATGAAACTCTGGAAAGATGAAAAGGAAGAGACAAATCATGTCACCAGAAGAATAAATCAATTGATTGAAGTCTAGCAAAATAGGGATGAAGTAGATGAAAAACTTCAAAAATATCAGAATAACATGAAATATTTGTTCGACCAAAAATATAAAGATAGGCAATTCCTCCCTGGTGACTTGGTTTTAAGGTGGGATGATAGAAAGGAAGACTCAGGAAAGCACGGCAAATTCGACCATATCTGGTGTGGACATTTCAAAGTCACAGCTTCTGAAAGGAAGAATTCATTTTTGTTAGAAAATATGGATGGTAAAATCCTCAACGCCCCTATCAACAAGTGTTACCTGAAGCATTTTATGCAATGATCGGTTTCCAAACTCTCATTGTACATACTGGTTTGTTTTCTTTGTTTTAATTCACAGTTTTTTCACTTTTTCGGTAAGTTTTTACTTTCACTGTAAATAAAACCAAGTTAGTTGATTTCATAAAAAAAAAAATATAAAGATAAGTGACACATAGGGTTCTATTACACGTAAGTTCCTGACATTCTTCATATTACTGTCATACAGGATACTTGTAAAAAGCCGAGAAATCAGAAACGATTAGAAATTGATATTCATGTATCAGAACATCGGCTCTTGCTCGACACGGGTGACAAATAAATAGTTTACTTGGGTGAAAATATAAGAGTGAGTCTAAGGTATGAGCTTCTACCATGTTTAAAGTTACAAAGAAATATCATTTAGTATGACAGAGGTCTCATATGTAGAAATATTGTCACCCGATCTATATCCAAAGGAATGAAAATTACGCTTTAAGTTATCAAGAGTTTCCTCTGGATAAAATAAAAAATGAAATAAAACTCTAAATAAAAAGTAAGCAATAAGAAGACCTTAAAGAAAAAGTTTCAAGAATCGAGTATAAAATTTGTGCGGGAGTGACCGTACGTATAATAGAACATCTGAAACCTCTTTCAATTCCCCTGTTCATTTTCAAGCTATTTTTACATGATTCTTGAATACCATCTCATAAGCTTCATAGAGGAGAGGGGTCTCACTTTAACTTTGGAAACTCATAAACAAATCTTCAAAACAAGATTAGGTAAAGATTCTTATAATTCCTCTAACGTTAACTGAACAAGAATTATGTCTAGGCTAATCCTAACTATATTAGCCCTTCTAATAGGATTAAATTGATTAGTTTCTCTCAAGGAAAGTCCCTAGAAAATAAAATAAAAATCCCTGTGAAAACTTCTCTATAGGCAAAGATGTTTTGAAGGTCAGAAAAGGATTAGTCCAGAGTAATCAAAGTGCGTTGACAAACGTATGTTGTTAAACTATAAACAGATATCTTTCCCAGTATATTACATACGGATTGTGCCCCCACTTCATGTTTTAAAACAAGACAGATCGTGAAAGGAAATTCATAAAATGATTGCCCCCATCTAGTCCAAAAGAGATGATGAAAGGAAATTCATTAAATGATTGTCCTCATCTCAGCATTTAAATGCTAAATCACTAATTGAAGTGGTGAAAGGAAATTCAATGGGGAAATTTGATAGCTTCATCGAGGTAATGAACAGGCTTGCTGGCAGTGAAGCAATGTCTACGATATCTGCAAGGTTGTTATACATGAATTATAAGGTGCTCTGGTAACTAGTTCTCTTTCCAACTAGATCTACATTCTAAGCTAAATGGGACTCCCTGATTAAAAACATTGAAATTACTTTACCTTGATGCGGAAAAAATCGAACAAAGCCTGGTAGAATGATTAAGGTTGTTTTGATTATCCTAAGCAAATATGAAGTCACTTTCAAGAAAAGGAAGTTATTGATAAACTTAAACTCGAGATAAATGAATCGTTAAGTTTTGAAGGTTTTCAGAGATAAGGATGAAATCCTAAGTCCTTATGTGTGCCCTCTTTTGGAATGTGTTTCACAGAAATGAAATAATGACTCCATTTACCCAATAAAGGCACTTGGTCTATTGTTCTTCTCGTTCCGCAGGGAGACGAGATCCCTAGATGGATCATATGTTGAAACATATAGTTTTCTTAATTTTAGACTTTAATAATTATCATTTGAATAAGAATAAAACTCCCTCAAGTCTCACTGTGGATAAAGTCTTTCGATGTATCCAATGACCTAAATTCTCAAAGGTGATGGAGTCACCCTTTTGTTTAAATTTTTTTTTAAATGTCGGGTTTCAGGGTTTTGGGATACTAGCAGTTCGACATGTAAAGAACCCCAAAATCCCGATAAACGAAGTTGTGAATTTAGTTTAAAAGTAAACTTAATTAATTAAATGATTAAAAATGATTAATGTAAATTAAATCTTGTCGTAATTTCGCGTTTTGGGAATCCTGTCCCAAACGACATTTTAAAATCCTGATATACAAAGTCCCGAAACTCTTACTTAATCGTGATTAATTAAAAAGTTAAACATGATTAATATAAATCAAATGGAATCAAAGACAAATAATCTTTTCACATTTTGGGAATCGAGGGTTTATCACTCATTACATCCAAAAATCCCTAAAACTTGAGGTCCCAAAAATATTAAGTTCTTAAACATGATTAATTTAACCTTTAAACGAAAATTAACGATGTAAATTGATTTTTCGCACATTCGCGTTTCGGGATATTTCAATGTTGTTACATCCAAAACTCTCGGTCGTGAATCGTCGATATTTGGTAATTTTTATTATGAATCGACGGAAATATCTTCTAGCATAAGGTGCACATCCTCAAATGTACCCTCCTCATTAAAACAAATAAATTCGTCAGTTGTAAAAGCATGCTCGAATTAATGCAAACTGAGAGCGAATAAAAGTTGTTATTTCAAATCTCATTCTTACTTTCAACAATGTAATGCCCTGTATTTTGACCTTAGGTAGTTAGAACATTGTTGTTTACTAATCTTGATAATTCAAAGTTTAGGATTTGTTTAGAGTCACTTAGACTTTGTTAGACATTGAGA
>JZKD02S0323410.1:0-19475 GCA_000966675.3 Picea glauca | reverse complement strand
TCAAGTTGTTGGAAAGCAATGCAAAAAGGTTGAAGGCATGCTCAATAGGTTTTTTAAGGAATTATGAAAATCAATTTGTATCATCCTAGGAGATAAAGAGAGAAAAATAGAAAGGAGAACAAAACTCATGGGATATCGTGACATAAATGTACAAGAAAAAAAGTAAAGCCACTCACATCACTAAAATCAAGTTTTGAAATTTCAACAATTACGAGGCATAGAATGAAGGATATCTCAACATAGGGATATACCACTATAGTAAGATAACTTGCAACATCATCACATTGATAAAAATCATGAGCCAACAACAACCCAAAAGGAATAACACCAAAACTTACACTTCAAAGCCAAATTCCAAATTGATAATATTTTTGGTGCAAGGTGATACCTTATAAAGTATCACGTGTCTCCCAATTGTTATGCAAGTTGGACTATTCACAACACATTTCCAACACACACAATTAGAAGGGGAATATTAATGTAGAATGAAATCCCAACATAGGGATATGCCATTGTAATAAAATAACTTGCAATGTCACATAAGGATATGGATAAGAATGTGCCACACCCAAGCCAAAGACAACCCACAAAGTATCACACCCAAGTAATAAATACTGCACTAACACCCAAATGGCCCCAAAGTGTGAGAGTATGTTATTTGTTGGAATTACTAAGACAACTGAGAGGAGGGGGGAGGGTGAGGTTAATCAGTTGTTACTATGCTTAAACAATTTTATGCCTATTAAAATATTATTAACCTTCTCCAAGTGATCATCAAGATTATTCAAGACATGAATAGTATAAATAACAAACATCAATCACACATATGATATGCACAAAGACATATATTCACGAGGAAACCCATAAAGGAAGAAAACCTCTTCTTCTTCGAATGATAGGTAGTCTTTTAAGTTCTGCACATCATCTTTCTTTGAGCACCAACTCAAAATGAGGCTACAACCTCTTCTTTAACAAGCTGCAACTTGTTGAGAGCACGAACTCTCTGGTTTCTCTAGCACCCACTAGAAGGAAGCATCAACTCCCTGAGTGTTCCAACACCAACTGGATGGAAGCACCAACTTCCAATCACACATGCACCAATCTGTATAACAGAGAACAATGGTTCTCCCTTGCACCACCCTACCACCATGGTTTTTCTGGCTGCAACCAAATGGAAGCTGCAACTCCCTGTGTTCAAGCACCCACTTGAAACTTTGAGGGAAATAGTCCTCCCTACCACCACCCTACCACCCTGAGATATAAATATTTGCTTGTTGAAATTTATTACAGTGATACAATATTTATCAATGGCTTACCAGTCTCATCATTGTTCTGCTACACTGGTCTGCTCTGCCTGCATCAGTGTCTTCCTGCTCGCATCTTCTTGCGCTTAAGTTCTCGTACAGTTTGTTTTTTTCACCATTTCTTCTCTGTCCAGCTTATGTTCTTCATCTCTGCATTTTCTCCCTTAGTTCATGTTGTAATATTCATTGCTTACAGTTTGACTACTTTTTACAGAGAAACATCAACCTCTCTTTGTCACTACATTTTTCTTTTATTTCTGCTCTCATCATTCGTTACACTCTACATCTACAATGCTCAAGTCGAGAATCTCAAAAACACTCAGGAATCATGATTCCAACGCTCAGGAACAATTATTCAATGACTCAGGAGCAATGATTCCAATGCCCCAGAACAATGATTCAGTTAGTGTAACTGAATCATAACTGATCAATAAATCTAGAAGTGAAACAACAACCCTTCGATCATATTGTCTATTTAATCTATGTTGTTGGATTATACATGCAAAGGCTTTTTGATCCACATATCCTTGCGAACTTTACCCGCGTGAACAAGCACCAAGTGCAATGTTCCTCTCCACATGACCACTAGTTGTGACCACTCACCAATCCAAAAAGGTGCTTCGCAACTTCACACATTGGATATGTTGTTGAGAGTCACCTCGATTCTCCCAACTCCTGAAATCTAAAGTGGAGCCTAGCAATACTAGCTCCTTCCCCTTGTTTTTCGCTGATGTGACCTTGGCTGTGACTAGGGGCCAAGCAAAAGGGTGCTTCGTGACTTCACACATCGGAAATCCAGCTGCGAGTCGTCTCAATTCTCCCAACTCGTGAAACTCTAAGGTGGAGCCTACCAATGCTAGCTCCTTCCTCAATATTCTGCTAATGTGACCTTGGGCGATGCTCTCATGTGACCAAGTGATTACGAGCGCAGCCAAAGGTGGTTTGAGGGAAACCCACTTTTTGCCCCGCAATTCACTACAAAGATCCACGTGTCCTTTCTCCTAAACCGTGGTTTCAATTGCAGCCCGCCTTCAACTTTTTAAAGTTTGCGCACCTTCAATCCCCGCAATGTGACGGGACCATCGATCTCACGATCTTGATGGTTCTCCTAAACTGACAGTTCATATCTGTCCTTTCAAGTTCTGCAGATCAGATCTAACCTTCCTAAATCAATGACTGTGATTTACTTCGTGATCCGGGCTCCAGAAGTTTCAAATCTCAAACCCTTCTTTTCTCTGTACGCCAATCTTCCAGAGTCAATGATCTATTGACACCTGTCCTTCTCAATCAATGACTCTGCCTCTACTTCGGGGAGTTTACCTCTCAACTAGATCAATGGTCTTGTGTCCCTTTTCTCGATCAACGGTTGAGATCTGCTTCGCTACTCTGGGCTTCGGCGATTTCAATTCTCAACCTTCACGCTTTCCCAGAATGATTTTAGCCGGAGTCCGCATATTCCTGCCATGTGTCCTCCTCAAATCCACGGTCCTCGTTCACTTTGGGACTTTGGCCTTTGGGAGATTCAACTTCTCTACACTCGCTTGCTCCTAGAGCGTTTCACTTGGATTCCACGATCTGTTGACATGTGTCCTCCTACAGATCGACGGTCCTCGGCTCCTTCGACTCTTCGAGCTTCAGGGATTTCAAATCTCAACTTCGCTTCTCAAAGTGATTTCTCTAGAGCTCATGATCTGTTACAACGTATCCCTATGGATCTGACTGTTGAAATTTACTCCAACTCTCCGACTCTCTGGGCTTTGGGAATTTCAAATCTCAAACTGAAAAATCTTGAAGTGGAATTTTTTCAGAGCATAACCTCCTCACATATTTAGACCCGAAACGAATGATGTTTGTTTGATCAATATCTTAGATCAATGACTCGATCTGTCTGTGATACAACTTTGCCTTGGATTAAATCGCATCCCTTTCTTATCTTGTCCTTCCACTTAAATCAATTCGACAGTTGACGAAAATTCGGATAATTGAATTCTCAACCGTTTTGCCCCACTTATCCTATCCTTCCACTTAAAGTGATCTAACGGTCGTGAAGACTCTCAAAGTAGATCCAAGATCAAGGATTTGATCCTGATCACGTTTCTGTACTATGCTTTCCCTTCTGAGCTTTGATCTCTGCATATTGTTCGCTTTCCTCCTGAGCTTATGTTGTTCCTATTTGTCATCGTCGTTGATGTTCTTGCCATCAATGACAAGCACATGCTTCCTGTAAAACATGCCAACAATACCCCCCTTTGGCATTGATGACAACCCTAAAATGTTGCACTATTCTTCTTAGACATCCAACTGTAGCATCCAAACCACACCTTTTCTCCCCCTTTGACATCAATGTCAAAGAAAAACATGCTCCCCCTGAGTTTTTGTAGTACTTTTCAGAGGTATCAGATATTCGACCAACACATACTCCCCCTGATTAGATAGTATATTTTAACTAGATAACAGGGTCACGCCCAACTTATGGCATAGATACTCAAACTGAGTTATTGCAAGCGGTTTAGTGAAGATATCAACAATATGATCTTTGGATGGAATATAATTCAGTTGAACAACTCTATTTGTAACCTGCTCTTTGAGAAAATGATACTTTATCAGTATATGCTTAGTCTTGGAATGAAGCACAAGATTCTTGGAGACACTAATGGCATTGATGTTATCGCGGTGAAGAGGAATGGGATCAATATAAGTTACCTTCAAGTATGCAAGAGTTTGAATCATCCATAATATCTTAGTGCAACAAGTAGGAGCAACAATGTTCTCGGCCTCTGTAGTTGATAAAGAAATATATCCCTGCTTCTTACTAAGCCATACGACTAATGAATCACCTAAGAAGAATGCACCTCCACTGGTGCTCTTTCTTTCATCCAAACAATTTGCCCAACCAACATCTGAATATGCAGTTAATTGAAAATTCTAATTCTGGGATACCAAAGACCATAAGTCATTGTACCCTTCAAATATTTGAATATCCACTTGACAGCTGCTAAATGACTTTGTTTAGGAGAAGAATAATAGCGACCTACCATTCCAACAACTTGCATTATATCATGACGAGATGTTGTGATGTACAAAAGACTGTCTATCATTGATCGATATGTTTTTTGATCAACATAAGGTGAAATATCATCTTTACTGATCTTGCAACCAACCACCATAGGTGCACTAACAGGAGAGGAATCTTCCATCTGAAACTTCTTCAACATCTCTTTCAAATACTTTTCTTGAGAGATAAATAGCCCTGTAGAACTCTGATTGATTTGTAAACCAAGAAAATATGACAGTTCTCCTATCAAGGACATCTCAAACTCAGTCTGCATTGAATTAGCAAACCACTGAACTGAAGGGTCATTAATGCATCCAAAAATAATGTCATCTACATAAACCAAAACAACTAATAAATCATCAACTTCAAACTTAATGTACATATTACTATCGACAATACCTTTCTTGAACCCTATGTCCTGTAGAAATTTATTGAGTCTATAATACCAGGCTCGTGGTGCTTGTTTCAATTCATATAATTCTTTTTTCAACTTACAAACATAGTCAGGATTATCTGTTAGTGAAAATCCTCCAGGTTTCTCCACATATACTTCTTCTTCTAGATCTCCATTAAGAAATGTTGACTTAACATCCATTTGATATACTTTAAAGTTCTTATGACATGCATAGGCAAGAAATATTATGATGGCTTCCAATCTTTCCACTGGTGCAAAGGTTTCATCAAAATCCCATTATTCAACTTGTGCATACCCCTTATAGACCAATCTGGCTTTATTCTTAACAATTTGTCCTTTTTCATTCATTTTATTCTTAAACACCCATTTGGAGCCAATTACATTCTTATCTGTAGGTCTAGGAACAAGCTCCCAAGTATTTTTCTTCTCAATATGATCCAGTTCCTCATTCATTTATTTAAACCAATTTACATCTTCACTGGCTTCATTAAAGTTCTTGGTTTCCACCATGGATATGAAGGCTATATGTGATTGCTCAGTGTCTTTGATTATCCTTCTCCTAGTTTGTACACCTTTGTCTTTCTCACCAATTATCTGACTTGCAAGATGATTCTTTTGAGTAATTATGGAGGGAGGATTTGATGTTGTCTTCTGATTTGAGTCTTCCTGAGCATTTGTATCTTCATTTGACTCAGAGTCTTCTTTTTTTTATTCTTGGACCTGCTCATCTTCAACTTCAACTATATCCTTTGTTGTTGATTCAACGTTGCTTACATCTCGTGCCAGAATTTCTTCATCAACTTTTATGTCAATACAATCGACCAATTTATGCAATATCTTATTATAACATATGTATCCTTTACTGTTTGGAAGATACCCTAAGAAGATACCTTCATCAGCCCTGTCATCATATTTTCAAATATTTTCATCATTATTCTTGATATAGCACTTACTCCCGAAGACTTTAAAATGCTTGATTGAAGCAGGTCTTCCAAACCATAGTTTATAAGGAGTCTTGTCACTTTGTGGCATGAGATGAGCTTTGTTAAGAATATGTACAACTATATGAATTGCTTCCACCCAATATGTCTGAGCAATATTTTTCTCATTCATCATTGATATTTCCATCTGCTGAATTGATCTATTCTGCCTCTCAACTACTCCATTTTACTGTGGAGTCCTTCGAATAGTATACTAATTTTTGATCCCATGTTTATTAAAAAACTCTTTGAAGTATCTCGAACTAAACTCTCCTCCTCTATCAGACCTTACTTCCTTCAATATTTTTCCTGTTTGATTCTCAGTCAGAGCCTTAAACACTTTGAATTTTTCAAATGCTTCATATTTTTCTTTAAGAAAGGAAACCCATGTAAGTCTAAAATAATCATCAATAATCAACATGAAATAATTTTCTTTTCATGTACCTTCCTTCCTTGATGGTCCACATAAATCCATATGTACTAACTGAAGAGGTTTCTTTGTTGATGCAAAGTTCTTAGATTTAAACTATGTTCTCGTAAGCTTTCCTATTTGGCAAGGTTTTCATACAGAATCATATGGCTTTGATATTTTTGGAAAATCTTTTACTGCCCCACTGTTTCTAAGTTTTATTAGATGATCAAAATTTAGGTGTCCAAGTCTCTTATGCCATAACCATATTTCATCATACTTGCTCAAGTGACATTCTTCTTTTTCTTCTTTCAAAACATAGACATTGTTTTTTGTTCTTATGCCTTTTGCAATCAACTGTCCTGAATTCACAGATTGTATTTTACAATCTTTAGAAGTGAAAACAACTTTACATCCTCTGTCACAAACTTGACTGACACTAAGTAGATTATGTTTCAGACCATCTACAAACAACACATCTTGAGCTTTCCCTTTGCCATTACTTAGAATTACCATTCCTTTACCTTTGATTTTTCCTGGTGCATCATTTCCAAATGTTACATTTCCTGATTTGCTTTCACTTAGAGATAGAAAATTACTTTTGTCTCTAGTCATGTGTTTGGAACATCCATTATCAATATACCAGGGGTTCTTTTGTCTTTGAGTTGAAAGTACTAGACCACAATTTTCACTATCTTTCTTTTTCCATGTGCTGGCATTTCTAGCTAAGGGTTTTATCCTTGGATCTTCTTTGTAATTATTCATATGGTAGTTTGCAGTTTTGTGGCCGAAGTTATGACAATTATATCATTCAAGATCATTGTTCAATAGGTCAAAGTGATTGGTGTAACTTTGTCTACGCATTGGTTGTTTAGTTCTATGTTGCAAAGATTGTTTATTTCTTGATCTCCTCAGTTGCATGTCTCTAAACTTAATTTGACAATTTGCAATCTTATGACCAAAATTAGAGCAGTAAAAACAACAACCATGGAAGAAATTTTGGTACCTGAAGGATGGCCTTCTTCTTGGCATTTGTTTCTCCAACTTCTGATATCTTGGTTTTTTATTAGGGATCATCTTGTCTTTATTAGCTTTTGGTGGCAGAGTACTCACATGGTTTGATTTTCTGCTGACTTGGAACTTGATCATATTTATTGGATCTTTGTTTTCTGTCTATTTGCTTCTTGAACCACTTACATAGCCTAAACCAGTATTCAACAAAGGATATCTTTGTTTGCTCAGAATGTCATTTAGTTATGCTGAGGCTTTAATGCTTGGAAGATTTTGGAGATACAATGCTTTAAACTTCTCCATCTATTTTATGGTTTTTACTACCTCTTCTTCCAAGGCTTCACATATTGCATTCCTCTCTGATAACTATTGTTTCAAAGTTTCCTCTATTTTCTTTGCCTCTTCTAACTCCACTTTTATTAGGGCAAAGTCTTCATCAAGTTTTTTACCATTCTTATCAAACTACATCAACAACTGTTTTTGTTTTCTCTTCTTAATTATGAGTCTGTCAATCTCTTCTAAAGCACTGATTAGTACACCTTCCATATCAACCATAGCTTCTTCATCATTAACATCACTTCCTTTTCTTTTATTATCATAATCCTCTTTGGCCATAAGCATAAATTCATTAACCTTATCTTCATAGGAAGAGTCACTATCTGTGTCTTCTGAGAGTCATCATTGTTTACACATAAACTTTTATTTTTACCAAATATCTTGGATTTGTACTTCTCTTCACCTTCAAAGTTCTGGTCCTTCTTCTTGTGTGGACACTTAGATGAAAAGTCACCTATATTTCCACAATTAAAACATTTGAAGGGAAGCTTGCCTTGTTATTTGTCTGATCCTTTCTTTAACCTTCTCACAAATATTTCCTCAATATCATCTAATTCTGAATCAGTATTCTTGTATGCTTTAAAAGATGCTTCTCTAGTGGTGGATTTATCTTTTCTAATCCTCATTTCATAAGAAGTTAGAGTTCCTAGGAGTTGATCAATAGACATAGTTTTAAGATCATTCAGTTCTTCTATTACAGAAACTTTTGGATTAAATCTATCAGGCAAAGATCTTAAAATCTTCTAAACTAAAAATGCATCTACAATCTTCTCACCAAGACCCTTCATGGTATTCACAAGCTCCTCAACTCTTAAAAAATATTTACTAACTGTTTCATCCTCATTCGTCTTTAGTTGTTCAAATTTCAATCTATGTGTCTAAATTTTGGTATGTTTTACTTTCTCATCTCATTCATAACTTCTAATAAGTTTATCCCACATTTCTTTGGCAGATTCAAGTTGCATGACCTTTACAAATTCATCTTCAGCAAGCCCACTCAATATAGCATTCATTTCCTTTGCATTGAAGCTAAATTCTAACTTATCATCTTTGGAAGCTAGCACAACAGGTTTTGTATATCTAGTCTCTACAACATCCCAAACATCATCACCTAAGGCCATGTTGTATGTTCTCATTCTAACCTTCCAGAACGAAAAATTTGTTCCATCAAACAAATGAGGCTTATTGGTTGAAGTTACTTCATAGATTGTCATGTTTAATCTTACTGATCTACCTTTAAATAAAAGGAATCCGCTCTGATACCAATTGTTGGAATTACTAAGACAACTAAGAGGGGGGTGTGAATCAGTTGTTACTGTGCTTAAACAATTTTATTCCTATTAAAATATTATTAACCTTCTCCAAGTGATCATCAAGATTATGCAAAACATGAATAGCAAAAATAACAAACATCAATCACACATATGATATGCACAGAGACAGATATTCACGAGGAAACCCATAAAGGGAGAAAACCTCTTCTTCTTCGAATGATAGGAAGTCTTTTAAGTTATGTACATCCTCTTTCTTTGAGCACCAACTCAAAATGAGGCTACAACCTCTTCTTTAGCAAGCTACAACTTGTTGAGAGCACCAACTCTCTGGTTTCTCTAGCACCCACTGGAAGGAAGCACCAACTCCCTGAGTGCTCCAGCACCGGCTGGATGGAAGCACCAACTTCCAGTCACACAAGCACCAACCTATATAACATAGAACAATGGTTCTCCCTTGCACCACCCTACCACCTTGGTTTTTCTGGCTGCAACCAGATGGAAGCTACAACTCCCTGTGTTCAAGCACCTACTTGAAACTTTGAGGACAACAATCCTCCCTAGCACCACCCTACCACCCTGAGATATAAATTTTTGCTTGCTGAAATTTATTACAGTGATACAATATTTATCAATGGC
Organism: Picea glauca; assembly: GCA_000966675.3. NCBI lineage: Eukaryota > Viridiplantae > Streptophyta > Pinopsida > Pinales > Pinaceae > Picea > Picea glauca. The sequence goes on along the minus strand of JZKD02S0323410.1, from coordinate 10,055 downwards.
TTACCAGTCTCATCACTATTCTACTACACTGGTTTTCTCTGCCTGCATCAGTGTCTTCCTGCTCGCATCTTCTTGTGCTTAATTTCTCGTACAGTCAGTTGTTTTCACCATTTCTTCTCTGTCCAAATTATGTTCTTCATCTCTGCATTTTCTCCCTCATTTCATGCTATAATATTCATTGCTTACAATTCGACTACTTTTTAAAGATAAACAACCACCTCTCTTTGTCACAACATTTTTCTTTTATTCCTGCTCTCATCATCCATTACACTCCACATCTCCAACGCCCACATCGAGACTCTAAAAAATTCTCAGGCATCATGATTCCAACGCTCAAGAAAAATTATTCAACCGCTCAGGAGCAATGATTCCAATGCCCCATAACAATGATTCAGTTAGTGTAACTGAATCGTAACTGATCAAGAAATCTTGAAGTGAAATAACAACCCTTCGATCATATTGTCTATTTAATTTGTGTCATTGGATTATACACGCATAGGCTTTTTGATCCATAGATCCTTGTGAATTTTACCCGTGCAAACAAACACTGGGTGCAACGTTCCTCTCCACATGACCACTGGGTGTGACCACTCACCAATCCAAAAAGGCGCTTCGCGACTTCACACATTGGATTTGTTGTTGTGAGTCACCTCGATTCTCCCAACTCCCGAAATCTGAAGTGGAGCCTAGAAACACTATCTCCTTTCCCTCATTTTCCGCTGATGTGACCTTGGATGTGACCAGGGGCCAAGCAAAAGGGTGCTTCATGACTTTGCATATCGGATATCCAGCTGCGAGTCACCTCGATTCTCCCAACCCGCGAAACTCTGAGATGGAGCCTAGAAATGCTAGATCCTTCCTCAATCTTCCGCTGATCTGACCTTGGGCGATGCTCTCATGTGACCATGTGATTGTGGGCGAGGCCAAAGGTGGTTTGAGGGCAAACCGCTTTTCACCCCGCAATTCACTACAAAGCTCCACGTGTCCTTTCTCCAAAACCGTGGTTTCGATTGCGGCCTGCCTTCAACTTTTTAAAGTTCGCCCACCTTCAATCCCCACAATGCGACAGGACCATCGATCTCACGATCTTGATGGTTCTCTTGAACTGACGGTTCAGATCTATCCTTTCAAGTTCTGCAGATCAGATCTAACCTTCCTAAATCAACGACTATGATTTACTTCGTGATCCAGGCTCCAAGAGTTTCAAATCTCAAACCCTGCTTTTCTCCGTACACTAATATTCCGGAGTCGATGATATGCGGACACCTATCCTTCTCAATCGATGGATTTGCCTCTACTTCGGGGATTTTACCTCTCAACTAGATCAATGGTCCTGTGTCCCTTTTCTCTATCAATGGTCGAGATATGCTTCACTACTCCGAGCTTCGACGATTTCAATTCTCAACCTTCACGTTATCCCAGAACGCTTTTAGCTGGAGTCCACAGATTCCTACCACGTGTCCTCCTCAAATCCACGGTCCTCGTTCACTTCAGGACTTTGGCCTTCAGGAGATTCAACTCCTCTACACACGCTTACTCCCGGAGAATTTCACCCAAATTCCACGATCTGTTGACGTGTGTCCTCCTACAGATTGACGATCCTCAGCTCCTTCGGCTCTTCGGGCTTCGGGGATTTCAAATCTCAACTTCGCTTCTCGAAGTGATTTCTCCAGAGCTCACGATCCGTCGCCATGTATCCCTCTGGATCTGATGGTTGAAATTTACTCCAGCTCTCCGACTCTTCGGGCTTTGGGAATTTCAAATCTCAAACTAAAAAATCTTGAAGTGAGATTTTTCCAGAGCGTAACCTCCTCACACCTTTATACTCAAAACAAATTATGTTCGTTTGATAAAGATATTAGATCAACGACTCGATATGTCTACGATGTAGCTTTGCCTTGGATTAAATTTCATCCCTTGCTTATCCTGTCCTTCCACTTAAATCAATCCGACGATTGACAAAAATCTGGATAATCGAATTCTCAATCATTTTTCCCCGCTTATCATATCCTTCCACTTAAAGTGATCCGACAGTCATGAAGACTCTCGAATCAGATCCACGATCAAGGATTTGATCCTGATCATGTTTCTGTACTACGCTTTCCCTTCAGAGATTTTTTCTTTGCATATTGTTCGCTTCTCCCCCCGAGATTATGTTGTTCATATTTGTCATCGTTGTTGTTGTTCTTGCCATCAATGACAAGCACACGCTTCTTGTAAAACATGCCAATAGATATGCCATTGTAATAAAATAACTTGCAATGTCACATAAGGATATGGATAAGAATCTGCCACACCCAAGCCAAATACAACCCACAAAGCATCACACCCAAGCAAAAAATATTGCACTAACACCCAAATGGCCCCAAAGTGTGGGAGTATGTTATTAAATCTACATAGAAATTGCACCCCAAATCCAAGCCAAAAACACCCGACAAGGCATAACATCCAAGAAATAATAGTGCTTTAGGCATGACATCTAAACCACCCCAAAGTGAGGGATAATGTTATTATGTCAACACGAGACTTGAACTCCAAAACCAACTCCTAGATAAGAAAAATAAGCTTTATAATCCCATATTTTTTCAAGCAACAACCCTACATAAAATTGAAGGGATTAAGTTAGATTCAAAGTATCAAAAACAAAGATTAAATAACTTTCATATTTAAGTATCAAAGTTTTATGCACTGAAGTATCAAGTTATTCATTGGATCATAAATTTTCCCTAGACACGTGACACTTGAGAAAAATCAATTTCAATTGTGCCATAGGAGACGAGGAAACTTGTTTTGGAGCTAATTCATCTCTGATCTATTGAAGGACGACCTAGATCCTTGGAGAAAAAAGTGAGAAAAAAAAATCATCTAATTATTTGTACCAGAACTTAGGCCTTCAATTCATTGTACTGCCTCATTTTTGTAGGATTAGATAGTTTAAGAAGGTTTTTATGAATTGTATTTTCTTTCTAATGCACTTCCGCCCATGTGCAATTTTGAATGTTATGGTGAGGATTCCATTTAGTCACAATTACTAAGAACGAGATACCATGTACGCAAGATGTGAAATTGCATGCCGAAATAGTCATTGCTATAGGCCACTCCATATTACATCCATTGTTTCCCCACTTTAGTGTATATGCTAAAATCCCATGTTTAATGGTCCTCTCACAAATCTGGAGATAATTATAAAAAAAATTGTGAGTGTCCACGCCTATATTACTCTCAATAGATTATGTTAGCAAGAACAACATAGAGACAAGTTCCACTAGTTAATTGGAATCCTATCCACCCCTTTAGCAAAATATTTTTGGTAAGGTTAATTGCATTATAATTAAATATGGTATCTGAGTTCCTAATTGCACCAACAACGAGGTGCATCTACAACCCAATATGATAGACATGTCACATTTGTCATGTGGGTAATGCTTACATGTCATCTTAAAAAAATATAATACTTATAACAAATAATAGTAATACTATATCTTAGCCAAATATAGATATAAATGGAAATAAAAACATCTTTGTATATATGAAAGTATGAACGAGAGAGATTTGATATGTACATCTAATATAAAAACTACTATATAGAGAGATAAAAAGAGAGATGTCATATTTACACATAAATAAAAATACTATAGATATGATATTTGCATAAAAATATTGTCATTTCTCTTTTTATCTACACCTAGATCCATCTTAAATGATAAAAAAATTACACCTCAAAATATTTGATCCCTCTCAGTGATTGATAGATTTGTAGTTAAGATGGATCTACACTAGTGAATAATAAAATATTGTTACTAGAATTTACTTCAACATAATAGTAACAATTGACCTTTTATATAAATCCCATTATTGTTTCTTTTCTATTCAATCTTTCACGAGTTGTAATTGAAATACGCAAGCTTCAATGCAAATGTTATTAGAGATCAATCCTCCTAAAAAATTAAGACTTGAGTTCAAAATTACCAAGTTAAAATAAAGCAATGAAAGTAAAAGAGGTTAACTTGAATGGTGAAAGTGGGATATCGTGTTAACTTCCACCAGTGTTCAAATCTCACAAAAGTGGTCAACACACCCCCACGAGGCTAGCCAAAAAGTGGTAGAACCATCATGGTCATTAAGTCGGGTCAAGTGGCCTCATACCCCTCTGGATTAAAATCATAGATGGTGTCCCACCTTTGGACGATGGCTTAAAGTTTACAAATTTATAAAACTTCTTCCATGTAGATTAACATTTAGTGATTTTCATGATCTATCTAACAAATTGCAATGGTTATGTAGGAAACTTTTGATGGCATTGGAGGGAGTGAAGTTGTTGGGTTTGTTAATCATAATCATTAAGATGGTGAGCATGATAATAAGTGTGACTCAAATGATGTAGAAGATGTTTATGAGCATAATCATGATCAATATGGAGATCATGATGGTGAAGATGATAATAAGGGTAACTCAAATGATGAAGAAGATGTTGATGAGGAAGAGGAGGAGGAGGAGGAGAAACATATTTCGTAATAAGTTTAAAAGATGATATAATATACATGACACATTTCAATAACGGAGATAATAATATGTCTTGGATGGGGTGATTAAATGTCTATAGTTGGAAGTCGTGGATTATGACAACTTGCATTAGGTCGACATTTGTAATATAATGGGAGATACAGGGAGATTTCATTCTCTGACTCACCATCTTGCATGATGATATCCCCTTCTCATGTTGAGTTTCTCAAGCTCATTTTCATGATGCATAGAGATTGTAATTGTATAAATGACAACCTAGAAGCTAAGACGTAGCTTGAATCATGATATGGAGGTTTTATCTCAAGGTTGGTAATGGAATTTCCTTTTGTTGTTGGAGCAGGCATGTTGTTAGTTCTTCGCCCATAGTGAAGTTTCCTAATGAAACTCAAATAGGATACAATAATATGTTAGTTGCCCACTGGGAAGCTTCTTAAAATGTGGGTGATACAAAAGGAAACATTAGAAGGAAACAATGAAGAGTGCTTCTCATTCAATGAATACAAATAGGAGTGAAAGTTGCTTCCTAAAAAATGGTCAAGGTGTCCCACAATGGTGAGCCATAATAAGTATAATAAAAGGAGATCTATTACTCTAAGTGGCAAGCCATCAAGGTCTCCCACAATGATTAGGCTTAGAGAAACCATGACAAGCTATAAGAGGGATCTCATCAGTAATAATGGAGTGAATAATATACTTATAATTGATATTATTTTTTTACCTCATTCCATTGAATTTACATATTGCAGGAAAACAACTTCAAATTTGGTATGCATTAATTCCTATCCACCCTCAAAGAATATGGGACCCAAAGTAAGTTATAACTCACTTTTAAATTATATTGTAAATTCATTATTTAGATTCCCCAACATGTGTAAAATATTTTATAACATGAATAATGATAATCAAGTTAATCATATTTTTATAATTAGTATTATGGTTTGACCTGATTTTCTTGTATTATGAATTTATAAAGTAAAGGTTAATATCCACTTCAAATATATTGGGGTTCAACCCTTGAGGGTACTCAAAGTAAGTTATTACTCACTTTTAGATGACATTGCAAATTTATTATTTAAATGCTCCAACATGTGTGAAAGAGCATAAGCTGTGTATATTAACAATTGAGTAAATGATAAAAAAAGGGAAAATAACTAAAGAATGAGCAAGCTCTGTGAAGCATCGATTGCGGCTACATTTTCATCTTATTTGTTGTGTTTCCCCAATCCATGCATCTCTCATAACTAGAGTTTTCTCACCTCACAATATTCAACACCCATTTGAGCATATCAAAATGGCCTCTGCAATATTAAAAGACAACTCCTCTTTCTAGGATGCTAATATTTCCTTCAACATTTGTTTGTTTCCTCAATTAATAAATCTAAAATTCATCAAGAAGTTGGATGGCATCCCAATTTTCATCCTTCTCGATAGGAAAATTTGGCACGAGGGCATGTCACAAAACCCTTGATTCATGGATTCAAAGACAATTGACACCAAACCTAAAGGTGGAATTTAGAATTATTTTTGCAATAAGATATTTTTGGATTTCATTTGTAGTTTAAAAGGTGTAGTTTAAACATTTTACCTTTTGACAGTTTTTTGGTGTTTTTTTTCGTTTGATTTTGCCCGAAATCCGGTGAGGAATGATTGGATTTGCAGATTTTAGTGGCTAAGTTTGTATAATCCAAGTGTCTCAGGGGTTTTTTAGCACGCTGAATTCATTTATGCATTCATAAATACAATTTAAACAACAAAAAATAGCGATTTTCTCTAGATTTACATCATTGGATTCCAACCAAAAAACTCAAAAAGTAGAACGTTTAGCCAACACCGTATAAAAAAGACAAAACTTTTATTTTTCATAGTGAACCCTAGTTTTAAGGAACCATCAAAAAACTATATTTAAATGGGTGGTCTCTTGATTTTGATCTAGAATAGAAAAATATGGTTGGTCTCTTATTTTGATCTAGAATAGAAAAGTCTTGTTTTTATTTTGGTGTGGTTCGGGATTTGATACTCCCTCTTAATCTCTCAAATAACAAACATCAAATATAATCTTGGGAGGTATCTTGACAATGAGAATCCAATATTTGGCATGTTCTCCTATACTCGAATTTGTCGAATTTGTGTGGAAGAAAACTTGAAAAAAAGGCGTCCTTGATGTATTAGAACTCCAATAGATAATAGATAATTGTACCCATGTGTAGAAATTACAGATAATTGTACCCATGTGTAGAAATTCCACTATGAGAAATTCCTTTTAAGTGCATTTGTTGCCATGAGTATGGTTATTTTTTAAATAATTTTCCAAACAATATCCCCTCATACATGTAAGAGAAAGAACTTGGTGGGTTTCAGGAAGTCATCTCTAAACACTTTGGTAAAAGGAAAAAGTAGTGCCATTTTTCTTTAAAAGAAAAAGGCCATGGATTCCAACCAAAAAAAATAGTTTAAATTTATTAGAGTTGAACCTCAAAGAGGAGACTGGAAAGAATAATATTGGGTCCAAATTTATGATTGGTTCATTCATGCAAGAGGTTAAGGAGAAAATCAAGAAGATAAAGTGATTTCTCAAAAAATATCAGATTTCTTCATAAAGGAAGATAATATATTAGATCTTCAAAAAGGAAGATAATTGGAAACTATATATCATCCAAGGGAAGATTTGGTGGTAGAATATATTGTTTCTTGGAAATATGACAAGTACCAATAGAAGAAACAATTGTTAAATCTTTAGGATTAATCCAAGAAAAATTCACATCCAAGAAAGAAGAACTTGAATGATGTCTAGGGAGGTGCTTTCCTAGGAGGAATTCATTGAAAAGTCACATCCAAAAAATGAGAACTTGAATGATGTCTACAAAGGATCTAAGCTAGAACCATAGGATTTATTTAAAGAGTGTCCTTTAAGTTGTCCCCTTTAGCTAGAGGATTCAACTCAGAAAAGGTACTTTACCCTATTTTATTTAACCTCTCTTACAAGAGGGAGGACTTGTTGAATGGAATTTCTTCTAGGGAATTATTAAAGAGGTAATGACCATGGCTAAGAGGCCTAATAGAACCCCTGAACCAACCAATTTGATGAAATTAAAGGACTCTCCTCCTATGTTTTTAGAGGGTGGTACTCCCTTATGAACACAAACAATTCCAAAGTAACAAAGCAAATAATCCTAAGTTGTTGTTTCCTTTTCTAAGAGATATTCAATAAATGCATTGGAATACATAAGAACTTCAGTAAATATGAAAAAATTACTAAATATAGTACTCATACAAAATAGGTAGATTAGAAAGTTATTGACTGGAAATGAGAGAAGATTCTCATGTAAATAAAACAATAATCCAAATCCAACCACATCCAATATTGTTTGCATCATAAGCCCATAATTATAAAAGAAAGGGAGAACACATAACACACTTTTGAAATGACATGAACACATTGTAGAACTTAAAGGAAAGTTGGCTAAAAAATATAGCTTCGTGTATTAAACAAGAGAATCCATGAAATTTTCCAAAATGGTTCATCTCTTCTATTCTCAAGAATCGAAAACCCAATGGGTACTAGAAGGAAAATGCAAAAGTATAGATAGAAAATAAAAATGCAATCCAAAAGGAATTAACTCTTCATATCACAACAATAATGAAATGACATACAGAGAGCTAAATCTCTTCAATTCTTGAATCCTTTGAGTCTATACACAAGCCCTGCAAACAAGGAAGCAACTATACATTTCTTAAGCATGGGCCTTGTTATCTCCATTTTGTGGATAACTAAAGAGATTATGTCTCGAGGCCCTCAGGTTGCAGATATGGAGTGTCGAGAAGACTACATGGCCAGTAGTACCCTTTTGCACACTTGGAAACCCCTCTAACCACCACAGATGGCCACATATTTCCACATGGCATCCACCACATCAGTTGGCTTCTGGAAGGAAGTGGGCCTTGCTCCATGATGTACAAGTCAGTATTATGGTGAGCATCATTTCAATATTTAAGCCATTTGAGTATGTTGTATTTTAGATTGCTCTAGATTTCATTATATATGCTTGGACATTATGCCTTCTTCACTGCTTCACCTTGGTGGTTGGCATTGTGCCCTAGTAAGTGGTCTTCCTTAGGGATTGGCTTGCTACTAGGAACTCCCTTAAAGATCCATCATACCATTCCTGACCATACTTACCACTTTCCATCATTGTTCACCTCCATTTCCTTATCTCTTGGAATTTTAGGGTGTATTGAACGAACAAGGGTTTGTCCCTCATTCTATGGGAAGAAGGGGTTGAAGGCCCAGAGGGATTGATGTTGGGTAAAAGATAAAATCCTTGTATGAACCTTCTAGATGCTTTGCCCAGAGATCACCCAGGAAAATAGTGAAACGCTTATCTTTTAGTAAAGGGGACCCACAATATAATAAATAATGCTTAAAAGGTTGGTTGAAGGATGGAAGGTCTCATCACGAGCCGACCTATTGCATCCATGAATATCTAATGGTATGAAATTGCCATCATCTGGTCACCAAACCAGGGTAATGGCTCTCAGTTGCACAACTGAGAAAAATGGGGTCTCATCACGAGTCAACCTTCTCATTTCCACTAGGTGTTTGTGGGTGACATTGCCATTATCTGGTCACGATGCTTGGGCAATGAATTTCAACCTTTCCTTAAAATTATGAAAGAATAAAAGAATGGAAAATAATGGACTTGGAAAAATTGCATTGTCGACGAAGGTACCACACAACCCTCTACAAAGGCACCCATGAATGAGACACTATGACCCCTTGTATGTCATGCGCCCTATGCCCCTTGAGTCTTGACCCCAACCGCTTCACCCACTTTACATGGCTTAGAGAGGGATCTCTTGGAAACTCTCCTTGACCTAGGGAAATATCTACCCAATAGGATACCTTGTCAACCCTCCCATACTCAATCTTGACAAGTCATGATATAGTGATCTTTGATGCACATGCTTAGGTGGCTCATTTATTGATTGGATTCACTTATCATGATGTTATGACTTGAGATCCTTAAAGGGTGTGCTCATTTGTCTTTGTAGGACCTAGTTGGTGGATAGTTTTGGGAGAACAAGCCTAGCTTGGGCTTCTATGGGGCTATGAACCCACAGGTTGGATGCCAAGGGTCCACATGCCAGATCACAGAGATGAAGTATTGAACACCTAGAAGATGATGTGGAAGACTTATCCCATCCCTCACATGCCAAATGATTTTCCCAGAAGGGGAAAAATGTCTTCTTTTTTAGCTTGACGTCATGTTTGGGGCCAAGGGTTTGGTGGTGGCGTTACCACTCATTGACACATGGATGTTTTGAAGAGGATGAGGCCTTGGCCATGAGGATATTGAATAGATGCTTGACATGTGGCCTTTGGAGGCCTACCATAGCTTCTCCAACACCAACGACTTGCTCCAAGTGTCAAAACGTCCCCTAAAGGGGTGATGTCCATGTAAAATTAGGTTTTTACTTGTGAAAAAGTGAAATTTTAAGTGAATTGTTTAATATTACTTTGATAAAGGGGGAAA
>JZKD02S0323399.1:8213-19475 GCA_000966675.3 Picea glauca | reverse complement strand
CTTCACCAAGAATAATCAAGTCAAACCCTATTTGAAGACCATTCCACCATGAAAAATGTCAAAATACACCACCATAAAGCTCTCCCAAGAGACGCGCACTAGTTATTTCAGCCAATGACCCTTAAAGGGGGAAAAACTTTCAGTCCACCACTTGTGTGTTAAGAGTTATCCTTCAAAAAATGAACTTACCCAACCATATTTATATGGGAAATCTTGGCTAATTAATCCAAAAATTATATTTTCATAAAACAGAGCCTATATGTCAATTTTCTCTTAAAATTCAAAATTAAATCAATTTTCAAAATTACAACCTTAAAGAGGGTGACATCATCCTTCCTAGGGTGATGTTAGGCCTCCTCCATGAGACATTGATGTCATCTAGCAAAATGTTGGGCCTCCAAAGGCCCTCCTCCATGCCACATGTGCCAAAACTGCAGCCCAACATCTCTCAATGTCAAACCCCAACCCTAGGTGGCATCATGGGGCTACTAGGGTGACATCCAAGGTCTCCAAGGCCAACGTCCAGGTGGGGAAGGGTGTCCCCTCATTATCAAATCCTGCCAAGGCACCTCCAAATCCAATGTCTTCTTCCTTCACTGTGAAAACTGGTCATCACTATCTTGGCCCAAGCCTGGGGTTTCTGCATTCATCTGTGGGATTTGATCCCCCATGAAGGTCCGAGCTAATCTTTCCCTCATGTGTACCTGTCCACCAGGAAAGGTCTTGTAGAGACAATAATTATGCCCTCCAGGGTTTCATAAGTCATAAGGGTCATAGCATATAAAACACATCCAATAATTAAATTACCCACACATGTGCATCAAACCCCTCGTAACCCCAAACAAATGCTCAAAGACGGTATGAAATTTGAAAAGTTAGGTTTGGAGAGGGTCTCATGGTGTCCTATTGGGATAATCTCTCTTAAGTTTGGGGTGTTTCCCAAGTGGAGTCTAGTCCAAGTCATGTAAGTGTATGAGGTGGCATGGGGTAAATATTTGGGCATGGGGTGCATGTGATAACAGGGAAATGTAGAGTCTTACCCGTGGGTGCCTTTGTGGAGAGTGAGTTGCACCTTGTCATGGATGCAATTTTTTACTAGCCCATCCATTGACATTTACTCTTAGTTTTATTTCTTTTGATATTTTGTTCTTGTGCTACAAGGGAATAGTTGAGGGCCACGGTACTGGTTTGGTGACCAGAGGTGACAGCGTTATCCACAAACATTTCACAAAAATGAGAAGGTTGGATCGTAATGAGACCCCCTTTCTCTTGGTTATGCCACTAAGAGCCACTGCCCTAGTTTGGTGACCAGATAGGTGGTAATGTCATACCGCTACATGCCCATGTTTCTAATAGGTTGCCTCGTGATGAGACCTCATATACATCAACTAGTACCTTGAGTGTTTATGTTATCTTGTGGGTCCACATTTCTTACTAAGAATTTTTTCACTGCTTTATCGAGGGTCCATGGGAGAAGCATATCGAAGGTTTCAAAATTGGATTTTAACTCTTTCCAACTACTTTTACCCTCTGGTCCTTTAGCCCCTTCTTCCCACAAGGCAAGGTACAACCCTTCCTAGTGTATCCAATCCCAATTCCCAAAAAGAAAGGGGAGATGGAAGGAATAAATATGGAAAGTGGTAAGTATGGAGGGAATGGACGATGACTCTTCAAAGATCCACCCAGTAGAAACCCATCCTAAAGGGAAATAAACTTACTAGGGAATTGTGTCACACTCCCAGGTTTGAACAAGGCAAAGAGCATAATTTCCAAGAAAACATCATGAAATGAAGAAGGATTCAATACAACATGTTCAAGTTCTTAAAAAATTAGATTGATACATACCATGATACCTGAACTCATTACCTCATGGATCAATATCCACTACCACTCCAGGCCCAGGCCAGTGTGATGGATGTTGTTGATGGCGATATGTGGACTGTACTTGAAGAAAAGAGGGGCCCTTCGGGGCCATGATTAGGTCGTTCGAATCTCCGTAATCCATGTCTGGAACCTGTGGGCCTCGAGACATGATCTCCTTAGTTATCCCTAGGCTATGGGATAACAGAGCCTTTCGGTGGAAAAAATATCATGCATTAACAATATGTGATTCTAAATATTCCCGACCCATTTCACACCCGAAACATTATGAAATGGAATTAAGTTTGAGGATCAAGAATTCAAGGAATTTCTTCCACTTTGAAAACACAAGTCCTCAAATTTCCCCATCATCTGTGGACCTGAAATGTAATATAACCCAATATAGGAGCCTCTTCAAGTTCGAAAAAATAAACCTTAGAAAATGTTCAATAAAAAGGACTTTTGAACTTACCATGTGAAGTGTAAGATACATCCACATGGCACATCTTGGAGCTATCATATGTCTTGACATTCCTTTTCTTTTGGTTTCATATTGCCATATGGTGAGATTTTATTAGTTGATATACTAGTAATCAAATTTGTTGATGTCATCCCAATTACATGGCACAACCTGCTCCTACCACGTATCTCTTTAATCTACCCTTCATTTACAATTCAACATCTTTTTTATATTTTTCATGTACATGTGACGCCCTCTTATTGATCCTTACATAAACTATACCCTTGGCTTTCCTATACCCAAAATATTTATAAATTCCAACTCTAACTTTTTGTTGGGTCTTTAGGAGAACTTTCATATGAAGCTTGAAAGAACAAAGGGTGACAATGAGATGTTTTATAGCTTGAATCTTATTTATGTCATCTCAAATATGAAAATACCCACTCACTCTTCAAGGCTCATTAGGATACATATATTACTATTTTTACTCTCATCTTGCATAATATTACTAGGTCGATTACAATACAAAATTATTTTTCCCAAATGTTGTCATTGTCATGAAAGGAGATACTTYTTCCTTGGAATGTTCAATAAAAKAATTGTTTTTGTTGTGTTCTAATATCATGAGAAAGAAATTGAGCCTAAGTATGTGAKTTGGTTTAATGACCTTATTTTCAAGAACCAATTAGAGATATTACCCAACTTGGTAGAAATTTTATGTTCCTGACATTCCAGATAGTATTAACATATTAAAAAATACATAGTTGATCAATTCATTACAAGATATCCATTCATGCACAAATAGASCATTGAGTTGAGCAGTTCATTAGAGYAGAGGTTAATATACTTCTTAGGAGGTATATTAGGAATATTTTAGTAGAGGTTAATTTATTATTTCTTATGGTAGCATAAAACTCTTTTGGTTTGAGGACAAGAAGGAACATCCACTAATAGAGTTTTGGCAAACAAAATCCCCATGCATGGTTCCCCTTCACCATATTTCCATGTCTATACAAAAAAAAAACCAAAATGTTGAAATACAATAAATACAAAGGATCTAGTATAAATCAATTGCTTGACTTAGCTCAACTGAAATCCAAAGAAATTTAGCGAGCTAGTAAAATCAATGGCCTAACGTAACTCAAGTGAAATCCAAAGAAATTCATTTAGCTGGTAAAAACCAATGGCGTAATCTAACTCAAGTGAAATACATAATTATATTTGTCCTAAAGCATGCTAATAAGTCATTTTCATTTTTAGTATTAAAAAATGTAAGGCGAACTGCTTTCAAAATTCATTGATAAGCATGCACCATTCTACTTAACCCATACATTTTAACACCTACACTTTACGATAGTAATTGAAATCTTACATGCTCTCTCACTTGAGATGGTTCTCACGGAACCAATCTTCATAGATACCAAAATGAATCACCTATCCTTGGTCTTCTCTATTAGGGTTGGTGTATCATGTCAGTGGAAGGTACTATACAAACCCTTGTTCTGATTATAGGAATTGTTATGATTTTCAAAGTCTTTCTCTGAAATAAGCTTACAAGAGAGATTGCCAAGATTTGAATTCCCACAATTACATCTAAATCATCTTCTTATATACAACTCTACTATCTTTCCCAAGACAAAAGGTGTGAGTGTGGCCAAAAGGGAAATAGAATTCATTGTAAGTTCATTATATGTTTTATTAAATCTAAATATACTACTCAAACTAGCTCATATGTTGACCATTATAAAGGCAATATAAGCCAAAAATCATCCCTTCGACTCAATGGGATTTTGTTAATAACCTTCAAATGTACACTAGTGTGAATTTGTACAAGGGAACAATGGCATACAACACCTTACTAATATGTTGAAGTGTTGGTTTTAACATTACCTACAAAGATCTCCATTCACATTAGTGAATTTTTTAGTGGTTAATGTCTCGTGGATGTGTAATTATCTATGGCATTATCTATGGTTGGTCTTTTTCCTAAAACAATGTATTCTTCATATGTGAATTTATACATGGTAAATATCACATGGCAATGGGGATGAGAAAAGTAAGAAGTTATTGGTTTCAACTTGATTATTAATTGATCTTGTAATGGATGAGTGGATTTTTAATTGTTAAGTGTTGGTCAGATTTATAATTGTTCAACTAGTATAAAATATTTGTGATTTACCAACTACTAGGTTTGATAGATTGCATTGGCATTGTTGGATAGCATTGGTATTGGCTTCCCAAAGCCATCAAACCAAGCCTTGAAGCCAATGAATAGAGCCATTTTTTTCCTTGATCATAAGAGCATCATGGTGGTAATCCTTGAGGTTTAACTAATATTGAAGATGGAACCTTTTCTCATATGGTTAGTTTATTAGCTATTGAGGGAGTTGAAGTTGTTGGAAGTGACTTTACAACTAATAGTGTGGATTCACTAGAGTTCAATTCTACAAGTGTGAAGCTATACCTAATGGTTGTTATGACCTTTTAAGGGATGATGTTTCTAATTACTTAGTGTCATAGTTGTAGGTAGTGCAATGAGATTTTTTTTGGAGAAAATATTCATCATTTGGTGAAAGATATGCCCCAAGCCATTATACAGAATACAATGATTATCCATCACATGCCATATATTGTAGAATATATGATGCCTTTATATACAACACACACTACTTAATCATTGACAATGAACCTATTATGAACCGTATGCTAGTGATTTATCATGATCCTAGTGATTGTAACACTATTGAAATAATATCTATAAGAAAAATAATTATGTAAGAATCATCAGTAGAAATATTTTAATATTAGGTATCTTGTCACAGATAAGCATCATAGATTGGGAAGTTGATGTTGTATTTTTAATGCCTTGATCACTGCAAGTATAAAAGATAATGTTGATGAAGATATTGAATGTGTTGATGACAAGGTGGAAAATAGTTTATTGAAATAACCCCAAAGATATGGATGTTTAATGTTGAACTCATTCACTACTAAAAAGGATATTCATCTTAGAAGTGAAGGATGGTTATGGAGCCACAACCTAAATCTCTTAAACAATCGATGTTTCATTTTTGTCTACTAGTAGGGAATTATCCCATGTACATGGATAAGGAGATGGCCATTATATGTTAGATAAGAAAAAATATCTTAGTATAGGCTTGTATAATTTTAGTTAGACATGTAAAATTTGAGCCAAACCTAAACCTTCAATGTATGGAAATTAAATTTGTAGGTTATTTTTCCAACTATGTATCCAAAAAAACAGTTTGTGAGCAATCTCAATATCTTGACAATGTATCTATGTTTACATGCATGCCGCCTAACCCTACAAAAGTGTGACCAATGTAAATACATAATGCAAGTGAAAAAATAACTCCTAACCCTAATCTACCAAAAATAAAAGCCCAAAAGTTAGACAATAGTAATAAAAAAAAATACAAATACAAAACAAAATCCATGTGGAACATAAAATGTGAACATCAAGTTTAGATTGATAACTCAAGACACTTAGAAAAAATTGCCAAAATACAGTTTTAGAAGAATATCAAGATTTCTAGAGATGTTATTAGAACCTATCATTGGGAGAGATCTAAAGTCATGCATAAGGCTCTGGTATAGTAGCAGATATTTCTGAAGTGATTGGAAGTGCATATTCTCTTAATATGTCATACAATGGGGCCTATATGGGTTGTTGTTCTTCTAACTGGACTCAATACACTTGTTCTTCTTGGAATGTAGAGATGTGGGATCAGTATAATAGAGGCATACATTTCACTTCTTGTTACTTCATATAGATGGCATATGCAAAGCCTAAAGCCAAAGAGGTCATGAAAGGACTATTTGTCTCTGATAAGAGCTCTCTTTGAGGATATGAAGAATGACCTTTTTAGGAAGACAATGAATCTTTTTATGAGGCTATGGATGATATTGGTCTAGAAAAGAATCAAAGTAATGAGATTATTCTTGTTGATTATAGTACCCATATGCCTACAATTCAATAATTGCTCAAAAAATTGTTTGATAGAAATCCTTGATGGGAAAGATGCAAACAATGGTGTAAACCCAAATAAAGCCGATCCATTTTGTACAACTATTCAAGGGAGCATTCTTAATGTAAAAGAAACTAAATATGTGGCTTATGTAACCCTATGTATTGACAATGTTGACGGAATGATGACAACAAATACTCTAAGGAAGACTATTAATCCTACAAATAAATCTCAAGTTTTTACAACCTAGAAGGATTTCTATCAACCTAATTTTTATCGACACCTACCCAATTTTGAGTAATTTCATCTAAAAATATCACCATGATAGTTACAACCCCATTTCCATCACCATATGACCTCATTCATGTTATATTGAGCCAATTCAAACCTTAATTTGACCAAAATAGACATATCATACTATTATCCTCATTCTCTATATGCACATCATGCAAGAAATCCATTAAAATATGTGATATCGTCTCAAAATAATTAAAATAATTAATTTGTTGGGTCATTAATGCCTTTACTGTTAGGATAAACTTGACTCGATGAAAGAGTCAAAGTTGTTAGGAAAACAATGGTGGTTCCAGGCACATGGTATTTGTTAAATTTGGCAGCATCGACAGTCATTCTCCAATGAGAGGCTATATGGGCCACCCTAAGGCTAGCCAGGGAGATTTGGAGAATCAACCAATCTTGTGAGGTATTGAAAAAAGCCAGAGGGAAAGTACAACCTCTGTGAGTCAATCCAAAAGTCAGGATGAACGAGATTTTATGTGAGTCTAATGCAAAAGTCAGGGGGAACGTACAACCTCTGTGAGAATAGACAGTCTAGTGAAAAATTCAAGGGGAACATACAACCTCTGTGAGAATAGATAGACTAGTGCAAAAGTCAGGGGGAACGTACAACCTCTGTGAGCCTACTCAAGCCTTGTGAGCCATGAGAAAAAGTCAAGGAATATAGAAAAAAGTTAGGTTGAATATAAAATTCCTATGAGTTAGAAATAAACGATATTCCTAATATTGCAAATGATATAAATGTATTGATCTAGTGCGTTGGCACGTGTAACATTATCCACCATGAAGAGAATTTCAAATTGTCATGTCAAGAGTTGAGTTGTAACTGAAGTCTCAAGTCTAGTTCTATTTTCGAACTAAGTGTAATGTTGAGTTGTAACTGAAGTCTCAAGTCTAGTTCTATTTTTGAACTAAAGTGTAATGTTGAGTTGTAACTGAAGTCTCAAGTCTAGTTCTATTTTCGAACTAAACTGTAATGTTGAGTTGTAACTGAAGTCTCAAGTCTAGTTCTATTTTTGAACTAAAGTATACCAGTCTCAAGTCTAGTTCTATTTTTGAACTAAAGTGTAATGTTGAGTTGTAACTAAAGTCTCAAGTCTAGTTCTATTTTCGAACTAAAGTATACCAGTCTCAATTCTAGTTCTATTTTCAAACTAAAGTGTAATGTTGAGTTGTAACTGAAGTCTCAAGTATAGTTCTATTTTTGAGCTAAAGTATACTAGTCTCAAGTCTAGTTCTAAGTTCGAACTAAAGTATGAAGCTAAGTTATGATTAAAGAATGCAAACAAGTTACTATTTTGAGCCTCTCCTCTTCTCCTCTTCAGCCTTTATAAGCAGAGGTCGACCCCTCTCTTCAACACAGTTTTGATATGCAGGTTAAGGGTGAAGCAATAGAGGAGCATATCAGTGATAAAGAGGTAGCATACCAAAGAAGCATAGTAGTGTTGTATACAATAGAGACAGCATATCATATGTGTATTTCAGCAAGGTCTCTTAGGTCTTTTTTAGGTCAGAGTCATCTTGGAAAGCTCTTTAAGAGTAGAACATTCATGGTGGATATTTGTAAGTGATATTACATTATTAATGCAATAAAGGAATATCGTTTGTTGGGGTTTTTATCCATGTACAGGGTTTCCCCAAGGTATATGTGTTGTTGATGTGCATGCTTACTTATCTACACTGTTATTGCTAGTTGGTTATGATTTGGTATTGTTGAAGTGTATTAAGCTAGAATAGAAGTGTTGAAGAAAATAAAAGAATTAATCTGCATAAGAAATCAAGGTCATAATTTAACATGGTATCAGAGATTAGAGTGTGTTAAGTGTGTTGAAGTGCAGCAGCAAGTACACACAGATCCAAGATAGCTTGATTAAGTTTCCAGTGTGAAGTCCATGGCATCCTCCATTTTAGTTAGGGCCGAGGATAGGCTCGAAGGAGCTTCCAAATTCAATGTGTGGAAGATCTGGATAACAAATATCTTGCAGGAGAATGATCTTGAGTAGTATGTGACCACAGTGGTGGAGGAACCCACGAATAATACAAGAAGAATGGCCTTCAGGAAGAGTCAAGCAAAGGCCAAGCGAATCATCTTTGACTAGTCAAAGACAGTATAATGCATGCAATGACTTTGTTAATGACTGCCAAGGACTATATGGATACCTTGGTGAATCTGTATGAGAAACAGACTCCAAGTCAAAAGAGGACACTTAAGCACAAGCTTAAGTATTTGAAGATGGAGAAAGGTGAATCAGTGGCATCTTTTTGTTCCAGGATAGCCCAGATCAGATATCAGATTTTGGTCACAGGGGTGATAGTGGACGATGATGATTTAATGCAGGCCATTTTTTACGGTCTTCCTTCTTCATGGGAAACCTTCTTATCCAATGTAAGTGTGAGAGATATTCAGCCCACGTTTGAGAAGTTATGGCATGATTGCCTCCAGAAGGAGAGTTGCACAGCTATCAGGAGCGAGCCAATGAAAGAAGAGCACTCATATTTAGCATCAAGATTCAAGGGAAAGAATAAAGGCTCTCGGAGGAAGCCAAACACCAAAGGTACATTCAAAGTCAAGAATATTGATACATCTAAGATTAAATGCTTTAGTTGTAATAAGTTGGGTCATTTTGCAAAAGATTGTTGGTTTAGAAAGAAATATGCAAGGAAAGGGAAACATCATGCCTCAACTGCTAAGGATGATGAATCCAAAAGAAATCAGAGACGTCCTTCTAATGAGAAAGAAAATAGAAAATAATATTACTTGGTTTTTGCCTTATCCAGTTCAGTTTTCACGGGGCCGAAAACTTGGTTAGTAGATAGTGGTGCATCAAAGCACATGACAGGGTAATAGGAGATCCTCTCAAATTTCGAGACAAAATCTTTTGCAGAGCATGTTGAGCTTGGGGATGACGAATGTTACAAGATAGAGGGAGTAGGTTCTATCTCCTTCAGATTGGAATCTGGGGCTAGACTTCATGTTGATGAAGTATTATATGTTCCATGGCTCAAGAAGAATCTACTATCAGTTGGAACCCTTGAGGACAAGGGATATTGGGTGATCTTCAAGGACATGAAGGCACTACTATGGGCTAAAGGTAGCCACTTAAGTACATCAAAACTCATTGGAACTCGTAGTGGAGGACTGTACGTCATGTTAGGATAGTCATTTCAGGTATTGGCTCATGATGCGACTAGCTCCAGTGATTTGTGTCACATAAGACTTGGACATCTTCATTACAAAGCTCTTCCAGATCTACAGAACATGGTATGTGGCATGCCCTCTATTTCTCTTAGTAAAAATGAAATTTGTAAGGGATGCATGCTAGGTAAAAATATAAAGAAATCATTTCCTAGAAGTGGCAACAGAGCTCAGGGCATCTTAGATCTGGTTCATTCTCATGTATGTGGTCCCATGTCATCTCCCTCACTCAGTGGTTGTTTGTATTATGTCATTTTTATTGATGAGTAGTCAAGAAAATGTTGGATATATTTCCTTAAATCTAAAAGCGACACATTTGATAAATTCAAAGAGTATAAAGCCTTTATTGAAAAGCAGACAGGGAAACACATTAGAATCCTTAAAACAGACAATGGAGGAGAGTTTGAATCTCTCTAGTTTGAGGATTAATGCAAGTCAGCAGGAATCAAGAGACAGTTGACCGTGCCATATAACTCTCAGAAAAATGGAGATGTTGAGAGGAAAAACATGACAATTTGTGAGGCAGCGAAAGCAATGATGTTTGACCAGGATCTGCCAAATTCTTTATGGGCAGAAGCTACCTCCACTACCATGTATATTCGAAACAGGTGTCCAAATGTTATCTTGAAGGAAAAGACTCTTGAAGAGGTATTCTCAGGGATCAAACCTGAAGTAGGGAATCTAAGGATATTTGGGTGTCCTGTGTATATTCATGTCCCTAAGGAAAAGAGGACAAAAATGGAACCCTCGGGCAAGAAAGGCCAAACTCTTCAAACATACAGCTGATGCAAGTGTGGAAAAATTCAATAAAATATTTGTAGCCAGAGGCTTCACTCATAAAGCAGGAATCGACTACGAAGAGACTTTTGCCCCTGTATCCAGGTATACCTCCATTCGAACTATTATTTCTTTAGCTCTCGTTCTTGGTTGGAAGCTACATCAGATGGATGTAAAAAAAACATTCTTGAATGGAAAGATTGAACAAGAGGTCTTTGTGGAACAACCAGATGGTTTTGTACTGCATAAAAAAGACACTCATATATGCAAGATAAGGAAGGACTTGTATGGTCTTAAGAAAGCTCCTAGAGTTTGGTATGACAGGATTGATGGCTTTCTTAAAAGCCTGGGCCTTCAAAAAAGTGATGTTGATGCAAATCTGTACTTCAAGGTAAGAGGTAACCAACTTGTTATACTAATCTGGTATGTTGATGATCTCTTTCTAACAGGAGATGAAGGGATAATATCATGGTGTAAGAGGGAGCTAACCTCAGAATTCGAGATGAAAGACTTAGGCTTGTTGCATTACTTCCTAGGATTGGAAGTGTAGCAAAGACAGAGCGAGATATTTCTGGCTCAAGGAAAATACATAATGAATGTACTAAAGAGGTTTGGTATGATGGATTGCAAATCTATGTCTACTCTGATGGTTACCAACATGAAGAAGCTTAATGATTCTGATA
>JZKD02S0323398.1:310025-327608 GCA_000966675.3 Picea glauca | reverse complement strand
GAGTTTGGTCCTTCTACTCATCCACATTGTGCAGCATAATTGTTGCATTGGGTACATAACCTACTGCCTTCATTGGCCAAGACAATTGCTGCAACTCTGCATAAATCTGTTGTGTTTGTGAGCGTAACCTATCTCCTAGAACAAAAGCATGTATCTCTTTATTGACCTCAATCCAACTACATCCAGGCATCTTTTTGACTGTACAATCTTTCATATTTTTCCGCACCCTTAAAATATCGTCTGACCTACCAGCTGCAGCGTAGATGTTTGATAGAACCACATAAGGTGCAGAGTTTTCAGGATCCAACTCAAAAAGCTGTTTTGCCATTCGCTCTGCTAGATCTACATTGTTATGTATTCTACAGGCACTAAGTAAGCATCCCCAAACAGTAGCATCAGGTTTTATTGGCATTCTATTGATAAAGTCTTGTGCTTCATCTAGGCATCCAGCACGGCCAAGAAGATCAACCATGCAACCATAATGCTCCATTGTAGGCGTGATGTGATAATATTGACTCATGTGATCAAAGTAGTATCGGCCCTCCTCAACCAGGCCTGCATGACAGCATGCAGCTAGAACACAAACAAAGGTCACCTCATCTGGGCTCATCCCTGAATGTTGCATCTGTTCAAAGAGTTTAAGTGCCTTCTTGCCACAACCATGCATGGCATATCCAGCAATAATTGTTGTCCAAGAGACAATGTTTGGTTGATGCATTTGGTTAAATAGACTGTGTGCCTTCTCTATGCTCCCACATTTTGCATACATGTCTATGAGAGCATTATTAACAACGACATCGCATTGAAATCTGCTTCTCATTATTTCTTCATGGATTTCGGTACCTAGTTCCAGAGCTCCCAAGTTAGCACATGCTGGAAGAACACTGGCAAAGGTTTTCAAGTTGGGTTTAATGCCTGACTGCTGCATTTGTGTGAACATCTTCAGGGCATCTGTACTGCACCCATTCTTTGTATATCCTGAGATCATGGTCGTCCAGGAGATAACATCTGCTTCAGGCATTTTCTGAAATAATTTGAGGGCTTCATCAAGGCGGCCATTCTGTGCATACGCTGCAATCATTGTATTCCATGAAATCTTATGTCGTTGAGGCATTTTCTGAAATAGTTTTAGGGCATCATCAACTAGCCCATTCTGTGCATACCCTGCAATCATTGCATTCCACGAAACAGCATCTCGTGTGGGCATTTTGTTAAACACATCGCATGCTGTCTCTGTGCTCCCACATTTGGCATACATATCCACAAGGGCATTTGCCACGAATACATCAGACTGAAATCCACCTTGGATTATCTCATAATGAATCTCTCTACCTTCTTCCAGAGCTGCCGAGTTGGCACATGCCGGAAGGACACTAGCAAATGTCTTGGAGTCTGGCTTCACACCTGCCAACTTCATTTCCCTGAAAAGCTTGATGGCCTCAACATCATCTCCAATTTGTGTGTACCCTGCAATTATCGCCGTCCAGGATACCACGCCGGGTTCATTCATTTTGTCAAAGAGCTTACGGGCCTCATGAACAAGCCCATTCTGTGCGTATCCTGCAATGATTGCATTCCATGAAACCTCATCTCGTTTAGGCATTTTGTCAAACACATTGCGTGCTTTCTCTATAAACCCACATTTGGCATACATGTCCAGGAGCGCATTCCCCACAATAACATCAGACTCGAACCCACATCTAATAATGTCATGATGGATCTGTGTACCCTGTTTCAGATCTCCCAATTTGGCGCAAGCTGGGAGCACACTTGCAAATGTGAACTGATTGGGTTGAATACCACAAAGCTCCATTTGGTAAAACAGTTTTAGTGCCTCCTGGGGAATCCCATGCCTAGCATAGATTGAAATCATCACAGTCCAAGAAAAGACATCTCGTGTAGGCATTTGATCAAAAGCTCTGCGAGCGTCCATGCGATTCCCGCATTTTGCATACATGTTCACAAGTGTATTCCATAAATAGATATTAGGCACAAATCCAGTTTCGTTGATATGGGCATGAACCAGTTTCCCGACTGATACAGTTTTTGTTTTAGTGCAGCCTTGCAAGAGAGAAATGTATGTGCAACTGTCTAGTGGGCAATCCAATAAACACGAAACTTGCAGCACCATATTCAATCGACCGCGTGACTTGCCTGGTTTTGTCACATCCGCAGTAGAATTATTATTATGAAGATCATCATCGAGTGTTTGAAGAGTAATGGTGGCAAGTGTCTTTCGATTCTCAAGGTTAAGAATCAACCCAATGTAGCGTACAGTGCTGGTAATCCTCTTCTTGAGATCGTTTAATGGCCGCCTCATTATCACCATTGCACAACAACTGAGATTAAGATGTAATTACGATCAGTACCATACTCTCCATTTTCTTCACTCTTGATAACCAGTTAAGCAGTTGGCTAAGAACTTCAAAACCTACTAAGAACACAGGGCGCAAATAAGACAATAAACCATAAAGTGGTGTTGAGCAAAACTCTTATGTGAAATGTTTTATTTTTTAAGTAAAGTTGTATTTCCTTAATCAATCAACATTCACCTATTCTGCCATACATATGGAAACCTGAACCCGGGGTAGTATAGAACAAACATTCATGTTTGTGCCAAAGTTGATGAGAAACTGAAACACGAAACTTAGCCTACACAAAGCTGTAACTGTAGCTATTCTGAACATAGATATATGAAAATCAAGAAGAAAAATTAAGCACTAGGTGAACTCGGATTGCCATCGCCACTAGGAGATGGTGGCCATGCAAGAGCAAACACATACAATTGGTAGCATGTCGGGCATCTGTGTTTGATAGGCTCGCTTGAAAGAGAATCAAATAGAGCATCCATGCGTCGACAGAGGATAGTCTGACGGTGAAGTTGGTCGGTTATGTCTATTCTCATGTTGAAAATGCGTTGCATGTGCTCTTCTGAGAAGTGACATAAGTTTGGCACCTTTGGCACTAAAGATGCAACAGGCTGAGGTTCAATGTCCAGTTGAATTTCTGCCTAAATGTTATCATCATGCAAAGCATGAGGAATCTCTTCCTCAACAAGGCAATTTTCCATAGCTGAAGGAGACGACATCCTAAGTTTGTTGGGCAGAGTTGTGAGGGGGAGCCTGTAAGTTTGAGGCAGAAAATAAGAGAATCCAGAGGTGCTTGTGGAGGTACCAAAGGGAGCTCTTCCTCAACGAAAATCGTGGCTCTGTCTTCCTCCATCCAATTCTGATCAATGTGAGGTAAATCCTCCAAGGATAGACTGACAGGGCTTCGACTTATGTGAAGATGTTAGTGTTATCTTCTTTTCTCATATTTATTGGCATTCCCTCTCTTTAGGAAAGGGTCATTGCAATTGTGCACGATTTGAGGTTCCTTATCATGAGAATAGTTTCAATGATGCATATCATTGATGTGTATGGTTCAATGTTGTTCCCATTTTAAATGATTAATAAAGATTGTAAATATGTATAGGCAACCTAAAGAAGAAATGTGTAAATCCAACTTAAAATGAAGAAGTAGGAGTAAAAAGCTAAGACTATTATCTTGGTTGTTAGTTCATGGTATTTTATGATTTGTAGATATGCTTAGGTACCTTAAAAAAGAAATGGGTAAACTTAATTTAAAAAAGAGAGGAAGGAAGTGTTGAGATATATAAGAGAGAGAAAGGATTAAATGAACCCAAACAATGAATCCTAAATCTTCATAAAAATAAGATAAACCAACACTAGGGTAAAAGATAAATGTGTACTAGTGCGTAATAGAAGAATCCAAGTGTACCCTAAGAGAGAAATCACACAAGGATACTAGAGCACAACACTTAAGAGAAAACCCTTAGACAATAGATCACACCATGAAAGAGAGTGATCTAGATTAGATCATTATATTATTTTTCATCTATCTCAATGCTTTTAGAGTGGAAAAATTTGGAGGAATCAACTTGCAAGGTCATTTTAATGGTAGCTCCCACTTTGGAAAATTGGGGTTTGAAGCCTTCCAGAGCCATTTTGAGGCATCAAATGACATTTTTTGGGGTCAAAACTCTTCCAGTACAATTAGGACCCCATGACGTTATTCTACACATTGATAGCTTTCCAACAGTGCAAAAATCATGTCAATCGGAGCTCATATGCAAAATTTATGCTTCATGCAAGTTGACCTACCGTGTTGACCACCATGGTACAAGAGGATGCTACGTTAGCCCCGGTTACTCATGCATATGGGGATAGCCACATGAAGACATTCAAGAAGATTCTAGAAGGTTCAAAACCTAATCACAATTGAGGGTTGAGGAAGTCAAAACCCTAACCATAGACGACTATCGAGCTATGTTAAATATTGGGCCGCTATGAGGAGAAGACATTCCATTCTATGTTATTGTATTTTGTTCCATATCAGAGAAAAACAATTGGGAATGGGAAATTAGAGAACATAATAGAGGGGGTTAATGTTTTTAGCAACCTAATAGGCCATAAGTATCATGTAACTCCATAGAGAGTGCCTTCTCCTTTGTACTTGAATTATTTCCATACTAGAGAAAAGAGAGCAGAGAAACCTCACCTTCTAGCTGGGTTTTCTCCCATAAGGGTTTTGCAGAGAAAATATTTGTGTTATTTTGTGGAAGGTGTGTGATTGTATTTTACTTTTCTCTATTTTCTGCATTTTATCTATTTCATGTATAAGAAAGATCAACAACTAAAGATTTTTGAATATACATGAATTTAGCCTTCATAATGTAGATTTCAGTTTTAATTATTAGATCTATTGTGACAAACTATTCAAGTGGAATATCCACGACAATTTACGGATCATATTGGTATTAGAGCAGGTTTTCTTGGGGTAATTGTGGAAAGTTGCAGGGATCCAGGAATTAGCTTAAGAAGAAAGTCGTAGAACCCTAGCTGTGGTCGACGAGTCTGTTCATAACAACCCTTGAGATCTGATAGAGGAGAGATTTGTGAGGCTGGAAGAGAAAGTCACTGACATATCTTGCAATATGACCCTCCTCATTGCAGATCTAGAAAGCAAGCTCAGACCATTTGGAGAAGTTGGAGGCTCAAACTCAGAGATCAGATAGATGGGAAATCGGGAGACAATGAAGACCCAAAAAAGGAATTGTGGAAAGAACCTGAGAAAGAGCATCCAAGTTCAAGTGTTGTTAACCCTTCACAGTCCCTATTCAAGATGGAAGCAAAAGTGGACATAAATCCATACCAAGGTGAGATCTATCCTTTAAAAACAAACATTGGTTACAACAAATAGAAGTTTATTTTAGCGTTCACCATATAGATGAAGAGTAAAATATTTTATTTGCTAGATTGAAGTTAGAGGGCCATGCTTTAACCTAGTGGGAAATCCATATAGAAACACTTAGGCTAGAGGGTGATCCACCAGTAATTAGGTGGGAGGACTTCAGGCATAGGCAAGGAAAGAGTCTATAGGAGTACACCACTGAGTTAAGAAATATGGCCATCATGCTAGGTATCTCTCCCAAGAACTGATATGTACTCCTCAAGTATCTAGGGGGTTTATATAGTCATCTATGAAAGCAGGTGATGCTCTTCAAGCCAAGGATAATGGATGAGGCGTGTGCACAAGCACAAATTTGGAAAACATAGGCCAAACGAAGGGGCATCCAAGTGGTTATAATTCGAAAGAGAACTGAGAAGCTTCCAAGGAGGGGAAGAATAAGTGGAAAGGGCCCAAAGATATGAAGACAAGAGCATGTACACATCAGTGCAAAGATCCCAACAACCATTGCAATGATTGCAACATTGATGGCCACATTGAGGAAAAGTATTGGGAATTACATCCAGAGATAAACCCGAAGACATGCAAGAAGGACATAAGGAAAAAGAACCTTCTAGCCACAAATTTGAGCATTCAGGTTGAAATTAGCTCTGATGTGGATGAAAAGATTGTTTGCACATCTGTGCAGAAGGAGGTGGATCTGAGTATCCTTCATCACTTGGAAGAGAAGGAGATGACCAAGCTCTTCCACATCAAGATTCGGGTCAAGAAGACCAAGATAAATGCTAATTTGTTCAACTATGGTTCACATTCTAATCTCATAGCAGTGAATTTAGTCATCAAGATTGAATTGGAGGTTCATGATCATATTAGCCCCTATCCATTGGGTTGGGTAAACAAGGATGCAAACATCAAGGTAACAAAGCAGTGCCATATTACATTTGTTGCAAGTGTTGATTTTATAGATGAAGAAGAATTAGACATAGTACCACTACATGTATGCAAAGTAGTGTTTGGAATCCCTAGATATATATGAGGGATGTTATCTTCATGCAAAGATCAAACCAGTACCACCTCATCAAGGATGGGAAATCCTTCTATTCTAGCAAGAAATATGTTTAATTTTCTTAAGAGAAAATCAGTCTGATGATGAGTCAATAAGAGTAAAGACGTCCTTGGAAGGGTGTACTAAGGAGTAGAAAATGAAATGGAATTGCTAAAGGCATACATGGGACTGTTCCGGGAGCCTAAAGGGATACCACCTAAGAGAGAAGTGGATCAATAAATCCAATTATTTCCAGACTCCATCTTTCCAAATATTGGGTTGTATAGACACTCCATTCTGGAAGCAAACAAAGTAAAGAATCCCTTGCAATAGTTGTTGGAGCAGGGTGTGATTCAACCAAGTACCTCACTTCGTGGGTCACCCATCATAATTGTGCCAAAGAAGGATGGGACCTGGAGAATGTGTATCGATTACAGGGAACCAAACATGATTACACTGAAGAATTGATACCCTCTTCCCAGGATCGATGATCTATTGGATTTGATGCATCATGCTAAGTACTTCACTAAGATGGATTTGAAATTGGGATATCACTAGGTACAAGTCAAAGAAGAAGATATATGGAAGACTGTCTTCAAGACAAGGCAATGTTTGTATGAGTGGTTGGTTATAACATTCATTTTATGCAATGCACCATCTACATTTATGAGACTAATGAATAATGTTTTATTCCCTTATCTAGATTCATTTGTTATCGTCTATTTGGATGATACATTGGTTTATAGTGCTACCTAGGAGTAACACCTCTCACATCTTATGCAGGTGTTAGAGACCCTAAAGAAGCACCAATTGTCGGGCAATCTCAAGAATGCGACTTTTCTTAGTAGTCTTTGTTGTATCTGGGGTATGTGATCGATGGAGGCGAACTCAAGATAGATCCCACCAAGATGGAGGCCATCATGAAATGGCCAATTCCTACAAATTGCACAGAAGTTAGGATCTTTTTTGGGGTAACAAAGTACTTGCGGAAGTTCATAGCTTCAATTTCAGCAGTAGATGCAACACTCCACGCAATAAAAGAAAGCAGTAAGAGTTTCCAGTGGGGTAAGAATAAACAGAAGGAATTTGATGAGTTGGAAAGAAAGATCAGTCAAGAACCAGTGCTTGTGATACCAAACTTACAAAATCCCTTCAAAGTGGAGATAGATGCAAGTAGGTATGCCATGGGAGAAATCTTGATGTAGGGAGGAAGGCTTGTTTGCTATCATTCTGAAGTATTTCATGGGGTGATCCTCAACTTCCCTACCTATGACAAGGAGATATATGCCTCGGTACAAGTTTTCAAAAAGTGGAAGCACTATCTAATGGGAAAGGAGACCATCATCCACACAGATCACCATTCATTATAGTATTTGTAGGCCCACAATAAGTTACAACAAACCAAACACTACAAATAAATGGGGTTCTTACAACAATTTCATTTGGTCATAAATTATAAGAAGGGTAGCACAAACAATTTGGAAGACGTGCTTTCAAGGCCACCCACATCCAAGATTATAGATTTGGGAACTATGATGCACATGGAGACTTTTACAAATTATGCATATAGAGAGACATACATAGAAGATGAGGACTTCAAGGAGGTGTTTTAGTAGTTACATGACCAAATTCATATAGAACAAGGTGACAACAAGGATGACTACCATTTCCAGAATGGTTTACTCTACAAGCTCTATGTTCCTAAAGGTGAATGATTGCAGCTTATTAGAGAGGCTCACACCTCCAAAGTTGCAGGACATTTTGGTGTTGGGAAGATAGTTTCCAACTTACAGAGGTATGTGTACTAGTCCATAATGCAAGAATATGTAGCATTGTATGTTAGAGGATGTATACTTTGTTGTACTAGAAATCCCAATAATAGGAAGCAAGGTCTATATATACCATCCCTTACCTATACCCACTAGACCTTGGGAAAGAATTTTCATGGATTTTGTGGGTGGTTTACCAACCACGTGAAAGGGACATGACTATTTATTTGTGGTAGTTAACAGGTTCAACAAAATGTGCAATCTCATTTCTTGTAAAAAGACCATCAAGGGACAGGAAGAGACAAACTTGTTCTTTGAAAAGTTCTGGGTGCACTTTGGGATACCAAGGAGCATCATCTCAGACAAGGACACTAGATTTCTTAGTGCCTTATGGACTACATTGTGGGAGAATATGGACACTAAGCTCAAAAGGTCTACAACATTCCATCCATAGATATATGGGTAGACAAAAGCAATCAATAAAAATTTGGTGCTTCTTTTGAGGGGTTACAATTAGAAGCATCCAAAGACCTAGGATGAAAATATGATCTATATACAACACTCCTATAATAAAGCAATCCACACTTCTATTGGTAAGTCCCCTTTTGAAACTTGTTTTGGGTATTTCTCACCTTTGCCCTTGGATGTTGTTTATGGAAAACAAGGAGTGAGGGATGACACCATGGGAGAAGCATTGAAGGTAGAGAAATTTCTCAAGAAGGTCAGGAAGATCCATTTGCAAGTACATGAGACATTGAAGAAGTCACAAGAAAAGTACAAGGCTAGACATGACTAATTTAGAACCAAGATAACATTTAGAGTGGGAGACAGAGTATGGTTATAGCTGAATAAGGAAATACAACAAGGTAATGGTAAGAATATCAAGGCTTTGCAATATGGTCCTTTTTAGGTATTGGAAAAGGTGGGATAAAATCCCTACATACTCAGTCTATCCCCACACATGCACATTTACTTAGTAGTGAGTGTGGAGAATATCAAATCCTATGAGACCTCCTTGTTGGATCAGGAGGAGGAGTAGGTCCTACCTTCCATAGAGGATTTAGCACTAGATGCTCAGGTAGAGTTGGTAGAGGACACAATTTTGCAGAAGAGGTCCATAACTACAAGACAAGGGTAGCATGACCTTTGGCAGGTTGGGTTGAAATGACAACTTCCAGGAAAAACAAAGTGGTACTACTGGGAGAAGGTAGAGGAAAAATTACCTCACCTCATTCAGTAAAGATTTTGGGGACCAAAATCCTCCCTCAACAGGGAGGTATGATCCAACTTAGATCATTATATTATTTTTCATCTATCTCAATGCTTTCAGGGTGGAAAAAATTGGAGGAATCAACTTGCAAGGTCATTTTAATGGCAAGTCTATGTTTTGAAAATTAGGGTTTGAAACATTACAGAACCATTTTGAGGCATCAAATGACATTTTTTTAGGGTCGAAACTTTCCCAGCATAGTTTGGACCCTATGATGATATTCTACACATAGACACCTTTCCAACAATGAAAAAATTGCATCAATTCGATCTCGTATGCAAACGTTATGCCTCTCACAAGTTGACCACCATGGTACAAGAGGATGCCACGTCGTGATCCCCCATTATTCATGCATATGGGGATATCCATGTGAGGAATTTCAAAAAAAATTTAGAAGGTCCAAAACCTTATCACAATTGAGGGTTGAGGACAATCGTTAAGCCTTCACAGTACCTATTCAAGATGGAATAAAAAATGGACATAAATCCATACCAAGGTGAGATCGATGCATTAAAACTGAATCATTGGTTGCAACAACTGGAATTTTATTTTAGCATTCACCATATAGACGAAGATACAAACATTTCATTTGCTAGATTGAAGTTAGACGGCCATGCTTTAACCTATTGGGAAATCCATATGGAAACACTTAGGGTGGCGGGTGATTCGCTGGTAACTAGGTTGGAGGACTTTATAAACCTCATCAAGTCCCACTTTTACCCTATCATGTATGAAGAGGACCAATGGATTCAGTGGCACTACTTCAGGTAGAGGCAGGGGAACAATGTACAATATTACACCACTAAGTTCAGAAATATGGCCATCATGTTGGGTATATCTCCCAAGAACCCAAATGTACTCCTCAAGTATTTGGTGGGTTTACATAGTCATTTACAAAATAAGGTGATTCTCTTCAATCCAAGTACAATGGATGAGGTGTGTGTACATGCATAGTACCTGGAAAACATAGGCCAAAAGAAGGGGAAACCGAGTGGTTCTAAGCAGAAAGAGCAACATGAAGCTTCCAAGGAGGGGAAGAAGAAGTGGAAAGGGGAAAAAGATAAGAATACAATAACCACTACACATATGTGAAAATATCCCAACAACCATAGCAAACATTGCAACATTGATGGCCACACTGAGGAAAAGTATTGGAAACTACATCCAGATATGAACCCAAAGAACTGCAAGAATGACAAAAAGAAAAATAACCTTCTAGCTACAGATTCAAGAAAATAGGTTTAAATTAGATCTGATGTGGATGGAAATATTTTCGGCACATATGTGTATAAGGAGGTGAATCTGAGTAGCATTCATCACTAGGAAGAGAAGGAGATGGCCAAGCTCTTCCACATCAAGATTTAGGTCAAGAAGACCAAAATAGATGATCTATTTGACTCTGGTTCATAGGCTAATCTAATTGCAGTGGATTTGGTTAGCAAGATTATATTAGAGTTTCAAGATCATCCTATCCCCTATTCATTAGGTTGAATAAACAAGGATGTAGATATCAAGGTAACGAAGCAGCCTAAGATTAAATATGTTGTAAGTATTGATTTTATAGATGAAGTAGAATTGGACAAAGTACCACTGGATGTATGCAAAGTAGTGCTTGGAATCCTATACATGTATATGAGGGATGATATCTTCATGTATATATCCAACTAATAGTGCCTCATCAAGGAAAGGAAATCCTTCACCATTAATGCACACAAAGGAAAATAAAAAATTTCAGTGGTAAGTTCTAATCAAGCTAAGAAATTGATTAGTTATAGCAAGAAATATGTTTTATTTTTCTCAAGAGAAAATTAGTTTGACAATGAGTCAATAAGAGTAAAACATCCTTGGAAGGGTGTACTAAGGAGTAGAAAATGAATTGGAGAAGTTAATAAAGGCATACAAGGGAGTGGTCTAGGATCCTAAAGGGATACCACCTAAGAGGGAAGTGGAGCACATAATACAATTATTCCCTTGCTGAATATTGGGATGTATAAACAATTTATTCTGGAAGCAAATAACGTAAAGAAGCAATTGCAACAATTGGTGGAGTAGGGCATGATTCGACCAAGTACCTCACCTTGTGGGTCACCCATCATAATTGTTCCCAAGAAGGATAGGACTTGGAGAATGTGTATCAATTACAAGGAATTAAACAAGATTACACTGAAGAATCGATACACTTTGCCCATGATTGATGATCTGTTGGACCAACTATAGCATGCCAAGTACTTCACTAAGATGGATATGAAATCAATATATCACCAGGTACGAGTCAAAGAAGAAGATATCTGGAAGACTTACTTCAAGACAAGGAAAGGTTTGTATGAGTGGTTGGTTATGCCATTTGGTTTATGCAACACACCAACTACATTTATGAGACTAATGAATGATGCTCTACGCCCTTATCTATATTCACTTGTTATTGTCTATTTCGATGATATACTATTTTATAGTGCTACCTAGGAGGAGCACCTCTCACATCTAACGCAGGTGTTAGAGACCATGAAGAAGCATCAACTGTTGACCAATCTCAAAAAATGCGAGTTTTCTCTGTAGTCTTTGGCATATCTGGGGTATGTGATCGGTGAAGGGGAGCTCGAGATAGATTCCGCCAAGATGGAGGCCATCATGAAATGACCATTTCCTATGAATTGCATAAAAGTTAGGACCTTTTGTTGGGGAAACATGGTACTTGTAGAAGTTCATAGCTTTGTTTTTAGCAGTAACTATAGTACTCCATGCAATAACAACAAGAAGTAAGTGTTTCCAGAGGGGTAAGAATCAAGAAAATGCCTTTGATGAGCTCAAAATAAAGATCAATCAAACACCATTGATAGAACTACCAAACCAACAAAATTCCTTCAAAGTGTAGACAAATGCAAGTGGGTATTCCATGGGAGAAGTCTTGATGTAGAGGAAGGCCTGTCTGCTATCATTATGAAGTATTTCATGGGACAATCATCAACTACCCTACCTATGAAAAGGAGCATTATTCCCTAGTACAAGCTATCAAAAAGTGGAAACACTATCTAATGGGAAATGATACCATCATCCACATAGATCGCTAGCTGCTCCAGTATTTGCAGGCCTAGAGTAAGTTACAACGAACCGAGCATTACAAATGGATGGGGTTTTTACAACAATTTCATTTGGTCATAAAGTATAATAAGTGTAGCACAAACAAGTTGGACTACATGATTTCAAGACCACCCACATTCAAGATTGCAACTTTTGGAACTTTGATGAACATGGAGCCTTTTACCCATGATGCATACAGAGACACATAAATAGAATATGAGGAATTCAAGGAGGTGTTTCAATAGTTACAAGACTAAATTCATATAGAAAAAGGTGACAACAATGCTAACTATCATTTCTAGAATGGTTTACTCTACAAGTGTGATAAGCTCTGTGTTCCTAAAGGTGAATTATTGCAAATTATCATAGAGGCTCACACCTCCAAGGTTGCATGACATTTTGGATTTGGGAAGACAGTTTCCAACTTACAGAGGCATGTGTACTGGCTCATAATGAAAGAATATGTAGCATTGTATATTAGAGGATGTATACTTTGTATTACCAACAAGCCTAGTAATAGGAAGCAAGGTCTATACCATCCCTTACCCTTACCCAATAGACCTTGGGAAATCATTTCCATGGATTTTGTGGGTGGTTTACCAACTCTGTGGAAGGGGTGTGACTATTTATTTGTGGTAGTTGATAGGTTCAACAAAATGTGCATTCTCATGCCTTGTAAAAAGACCATCAAGGGCCAGGAAGTGACAAGCTTGTTCTTTGAAGAGGTCTCTGTGTACTTTGGAATACCAAGAAGCATAATCTCATATAGGGACACCAAATTTATAATTTCCTTCTAGACTACATCACGGGAGAAGATGAACATTAAGCTCAAGAGGTATACAAAATTCCGTCCACAAACATATGGGTAGGTAGAAGTAGTCAACAAGACTTTGGTGCATCTTTTGAGGGGTTACAATCATAATAATTCGAAGACCTAGGATAAAAATGTGATCTATATACAACACTGCTATAATAGACCAATCCACACTTCTACTCATAAGTCCCCTTTTGAAACATGTTTAGGTATTTGTTGTCTTCACCCTTGTATGTTGTTTATGGACAACAAGGAGGAGTGGGGGAAGAAAACATAGGAGAATCATTAAAAGCAGATAAGTTTGTCGAGAAGATCATGTAGATCCATTTGCAAGTACAAATATGTTGAAGAAGTCACATGAAAAGTACAAGGCTAGACATGACTAACATTGAACTGAGAGAACATTCAGAGTGGGAGACAGAGTATAGTTAAAAATGAATAAGAGAAGACTACAGGGGCCTGGTAAGAAGATCAACGCTATACAATATAGTCCTTTTGAGGTATTGGAAAAGGTGGGAGATAATTCCTACATACTCAGTCTAAACCCATACATGTGCATTTACTTAGCAATGAATGTGGATAATCTCAACCTCTATGAGCCCTCCAATCCTACCTTCCATAGAGGATTTAGTACCAGATGCTTAGGCAGAGTTGGCAGAGGACACAGTTTTGCAAAAGAGATCCAAAACTACAAGAAATGGGTAGCATGACCTTTGGTAGGTTGGGTTGAAAGGACAACTTCCAGGCAAAGCAAAGTGGTACTCTAGAGAGAAGGTAGAGGAAAAATTACCTCACCTCATTCAGTAAATATTTTTGGGATCAACATTTTCCCTCAATGGGGATGTATGATCCAAATTGGATCATTACCTTATTTTTTATCTATCTCAATGATTTTAGTGTGGAAACATTTGGAGGAATAAACTTTCAAGGTCATTTAATAGCAGGTCCCAGTTTGGAAAATTGGGGTTTGAAATGTTACAGAGCCATTTAAGGCATAAAACGACATTTTTTGTGGTCATAAATTTCCTATCATAACATGGACCCTGCGATTATATCCTACACATTGATACCTTTCCAACGGTTCAAAAATCATGTCAAATAGAGTTCATATGCAAAAGTTATGCCTCCCGCAAGTTGACCTACCATGTTGACCACCATGGTATGAGAGTATGCCAAGTAAATCCTCATTACTCATGCATATGGGGATAGCCACATGAGGAATTTTAAGAATATTGTATAAGGTCCAAATCCATATCACAATTGAGGGTTGAGAAAGTCAAAATCCTAACCCTAGACAACTATCGGGTTATGTTAAATATCGAGCTACTAGGAGGAGAAGGGGTTCCATTCTATGTTATTGTATTGTGTTCCATGGTAGAGAAGAAAAACTGGGAGTGGGAAATTAGAGAGCATAATAGAGGGGGTTGATTTTATGTAGTATCCTAATAGGCCATAGGTCTTAGATAAATCCA
This sequence comes from Picea glauca, assembly GCA_000966675.3. Taxonomy (NCBI): domain Eukaryota; kingdom Viridiplantae; phylum Streptophyta; class Pinopsida; order Pinales; family Pinaceae; genus Picea; species Picea glauca. Next base: position 312,910 of record JZKD02S0323398.1, on the reverse strand, counting down.
TAGAGTGTGCCTTCTCCTTTGTACTTGCATTATTTACATACCAGAGAAAAGAGAGCAGAGAAACCTCAACTTCTAGCTGGGTTTTCTCCCATAAGGGTTTACCATAGAAAATATTTATGTTATTTTGTGGATGGTGTGTAAACGTATTTTATTGTTCTCTATTTTTTGCATTTTATCTATTTCATACATAAGCAGAAAAATCAATAACTAAAAATTGTGGAGTCTATAGGAATTTAACCTTCATAGTGTAGATTCCAATTATATTTATTAGATTTGTTGTGACAAATTGTTCTAGTGTAATATCCATGACATTTTACAAATCAGAGGGTGTAATGCTAGATATGGTGCTCATAGGATAAAATAACAAGTCACTAGTATAAGAAAACGATAGCTCAAGATGATGTTGCAAATGAGTCTTAAGTGTGTATTTATATAGAACTCAAGAGGCAGGGTGCCCTCCCAAGAGGATTTATGGATCCACATATTGACTAGGTTAGTATTAATCACCAAGGAATATACTAAATGAGTTTTGACTAGGTCACCTTTAAGTCAAATCCCATAAACATACTTATACACAATAATATTTATTACAAAGTGAGGTTTTCCATGGATGCATGTGAAAAGTACACCATCATTTCAACATTTCCCCTTAAGCTAAGCAGGAGGCCATGGAGAAAGATGAAATAGAAATGAGAGAGTCGGTTTATAGATACCCAATTCAATATAGGGTCATCCTAGGTTGAAATACAAAAGAGAGTGGATTTATGTACATCCAACTTAAATACATCTAAGAGTGCTTGAATGTAATTGAGAAAGCTTGAATACAGTCTAAGAGTGGGTTTTTGGATACCCAACTTGAATACACTATGAGATTGGGTATCTAGATACTCAAGTTGAATAGACTTTAGAGAACTTGAATACAACTGAGACAATTGGAACATAATATGAGAGTGGGTTTATTGATACTCAATTTGAATACATGGAGAGATCTTGAATAAAACTGAGAGAGTTTGGGTATAGTCCGAGAGAGATTGAATATAGACTGAGAGTGTATTTATGGATACCCAACCCAAATATACATGAGAGAGCTTGAGTACATTTAAAAGAGCCCATATATAGTGAGAGTGGATTTATGGATACCCAACTAGAATACAATTGAGAGAGCTTGAATACAACTAGCAGAGCTCAAGTACAATCTAAGAGTGGGTTTCATATATACTTGACTCAAATACAACTAGGAGTGAGAGAATTAAATATAATTGAGAGTGGGTTTATGGATACACAACTCTAATATAGGATCGATCATGGCCAAGATGTGAGGGAGTGTGGGTTGATGGATACCCAACTCAAAATAGGTTTGAAATTATTCAAAACACCCCCCTTTAATATGAGCAAGAGGCCTTGGAGAGAAGGCATTATATCATAGATTTCTTTCTTAAAGTTGAACGTGGGCCATATAATGAAGATATAACTCCCCTTGAACACCATATCCCTCACACAAACATTGTTCTAGAACCTTGTGAGGGTGGAATCTCATAGAGGTGTAGAAGAAGGATTCACTGAAGCATGTTGGTGAGCTAAAGGTAGAAAGAGTTGCTCAAATTGTCCCTAAAATTAGAGCTGTCAAATATAGTACAACAAATGTCACTATGAAAGAATAACTAGTAATCATCCCTCATATCACAATAAATTGATGTATCCATTATAAAACCAAAAACTCCTAGGACATAAAGAACATATCCAATTGTGATAGGGTCGATAATGACATCATTACAACTTGGAACAAGCAAGGCCCAATATGCAAAGTGAATCATAAAGAGATCCTATCTGGTCCAAGAACATCATAGAGGAATACTTCATAAAGTCTTCAAAATATCCATTGAAAGACCCAAGGAAAAATTGATATGAAGAATGATTTTAAGCCCTAGGAAATAGATGGTCTTCAAATCTAGTTTCCTAGTCACAAAAATTGGTGATGCCACCAACAAATAGTCTCAGATATGCTAAAAAAACCAAAAAAGTCATCTGGGAAAGAAAATAATGGTCTAAAAAATTTTCATCACCAAGAAATTCTCTGGATCAAATGCTAAAGTGATCCCTCCTAGGAATCCCTAAACAAAGAGAAGGGATTTGAAATCCCTAGATCCACAACCTTTAGGGAAAATTCCCCTTGTTAATAATCTTTAGATCAACTATAAAGAAAGGTGATCATAAACCCTCATTACTTAGTCACAAAAAACTCAATGATGTCACCAAGCAATAGTCTTATATCAACTGCTAAAAAAAGTAAATAAGATAGTATGAAACCCTGGTTCCACAGTCACAAAAAAACAATGATACCATCAGTCAAAAGTCTTAGATTTTCCACAAAAAAATTCTTGAAATAAACTTGTGAGTGTTAGAGAATTAGGGAATTTCATAGATGACTAGCTATGGATTCTAAGAGATAGAGGTGGTGTCAAAAAAAACCATTACAATACTAAAGCACAAGTGAGCATAAATCAACATATTGAATGAATAATGTAGACAGATGGATAGATCGATCCATAGGATCATTGATATATACATGAAAGTGTAACTAACTCCCATAAAATAAGACTTAGTCTACTTTGATCACCTTAGGTGTACCCAAGATATTGGTTTTATGACTCGACCTATGCACTAGATGGCATAGTCATGACCATTTCTAGTTGATCCTATTGACCAATTGACAACCTAATCAATCTCTTAGTTGACCTCCCTATAAATATCTGACTGTCTTCAAAAAGGAACCATTTGACTCCAAAAACTCCAGTGTTGGGAGGATCCTATTGTTCTAACACCTCCTCATCAACACAAATCTTAGGATATCTAGGAGGTAGAATTATTTCTTCACACACTCCCCC
>JZKD02S0323398.1:287839-305271 GCA_000966675.3 Picea glauca | reverse complement strand
CCCCAAAAAAGGGTGCTACAGTAGCACCACTTTTTGATTCATGGGTTGATTTTGGTGTTTTTGACCCCCAAATATGGGCTTTTTGAGCCAAAGTTCTCATTTTGAGGTCACGATTTTGATTAAGTTGGTAATTATGTTAAATACAATCTTCAATAGTCATACTACTAAAAGGAATGACCAAAACTTCATCCCCAATCCCTCCAAAAAGGTGTATACATCTCTATATTCATCTTGGATAACTCTAGCTCCAAGATGAGCCCTTTCACCTCCATAATCAATTGACGATCTCAAGCCATCAATCCAAACTCTCGAGAAAGGGTGTGCCAATCCTTCCATATCTAAACTATCTAGGAGAATAATACACTACACTTGCTCCTAAATCTGGGTCCACTCTAACAAATTACCTAAAGCATCTGCTATCAAGACACATAAGTACAGTGCTAGGGGGTATTCCTAGCAAATAGACCAATGTAATGAAATATAAGAAGATGAGTTGTTCACTAAGACAAATGCTGAAGCATTTGTAAAATGAGTATTCACCATGGAAACATGTCTTCACCCAAAACCCAAACAAGTCAACATCTTTGTAATGAAAGACCAATCTACTCAATCATAATCGTTGTCAAAGACAATTTTAAGAAAAAGGAACTATTGACCAGTGTTCTAAGCCCACTTCAAATCCTCTCATGTTGAAATCATAGTGTCCAATATGAATTGTCCCTACACAAAACCTATGTGCTCCAATCTAACCACCTAGCATGCCATTGAGAAAATTCTCAAGGCCAAGGCCTTAGCCATAATTTTGTAGGCAACATTGAGCAAAGTGATAGATCTCTAACCTCTAATGGTGTCTTGTGCCACATTCTTGGGAACAAGCTTAATCATGCTCTAGTTAAGAAATTTAGAAATCTACCCAGCAGAGAACACCTCGAGAGCCAAACAACAAAATTTATCACTAATGGCATCCCATGTGGCCTTGTAAAAGTCACCTAAAAGGCCATCCATACCCAGAGATTTTCCATTTTGCATGGAATAAAAGCAGCAAATAACTTCTCCTTAAATAAGTTTTTATCCAACGTGTCTCAATCCCAAATAGATACCTTACGAGGAACAACCCTAAAACAATCATATCTACCAGCCAACACATTAATTGTCAAAAAATAAGGAGAAAAAATAATATAAAAATGATTTCCAAACATACCTTAAACCTTAGAGGAGTCTTCTACAAGAGACCCATTAGCCCTATGCATGCCAAGAACTCTATATGTAACCACCCTCCTCTTTAAAAATTCAAAGAAGAACTTGGAGCCTTCATCCCCATCCTGAATCCACTACAAGCGGGAACAAACTTGAGCATCTGTAGCAACGTAGTCTTCTCATTTGCAAAAAACTATCTCTAACTTCATAGCCTCCTCTTGAAGAGTCACATTATGAAGATCCTCTTCAAGAAAGATGTAAACCTTCTCAAACCTAAATCACTCCTTCCACAAATCCTTTCTCTACTTATGAGCCCTCATCCAACCACGTTCTCTCATAAAATTAATTGTATGACAAATTGTAGCCTCCCACCATAGAAACCAACCATGGGCTCCCATAGGCCTAGGAAAAAGGCTTTGAACTCTCTAAATTAAAGAATGAAACTCCTTTGACTCCAAATGCAACACATTCAACTTAAAAAACAATTGGAGGCAAGTCCACCAAGTGGCCCATGATGATGAGGATTCAGATAGGAAAGTGATTAGAACCCATCACATCCATCAACATATCTATTGAACAAATCTTTCCCAAGGACATGTCCTCTCATAGATCATAAACCTGATTCAACTGAGCCTAAATCTTGTCATGACCCCCCTGTGGTTGGTCCAAGTGAACCAACACCCATAATCTAGCCTTCTATGTTTCCAATTAGAGTCAATCATATAAAGTGTTTCCTTGCAATGGGACAAAGCCTACTTCTCATAGTCATTGATCATAGAACCTATATCACCAAATAAGCCACCCTCCCACTCCACCATGTTAAAATTCCCCACAACCATGCACTTTTCATCTAGGAGTGATGAAGCCATCCAATCCCAAGGTCTCCCTTGCTTTGAATTGAGGTTAAGAGCATAAATAACACACAATTCTAGCAAACAATATCACACCAACAACTTGACCCAAACACATCGGTCCTTGGGATCTGAACCATGATTGACCACAAAGTTCTACAAATATGCTAAATAGGCAATCACCACTCCCCCACTCTCTTGACAATGCTTAGAAGCCCAAAAAGGATTGTTCCAATAACAATTCATATGGTTTCAAAGATCAAATCCAATTGACTTGACCTCCTATAGGAGAATCACATTTGGATGGAAGTGCTATAAACACCATGGACTATATGTTTCAATTAGGAATCATCATCCTGCATATTGCCAAGAAGGGAGCAAGCTTCAACCATTGCCTAGCTAGCTCTATAGAACATGGGACTCCTAATAGCCAATCTCAATTGAGTTCTAGTCAACCAAACAAAAGAAATTTATCCTCATACTCTAGGAGGAAACTCTTTTTATCCTATTGAGCAATCCCTTTTCACCTATATCGTCAAAGTTGTTAAGCTAGGGATGCTAAGTAGTTTCTCACTCCTAAATACTCAACTAGTTTAGGTTGGAGCCTTTACAGGTGACTGCAATAGCCCATTTCATTGTTGTCTTAGAACCCATGTGCAAGGGTACGTCCTTAATAAGCCCACAATGTACTAAGAAGGGGGTAGGTTTTAGCTCTTGCGAGACTAATTTTGGGAATAAAAATTCCCCAATAGTCAAACTCAACCAAGACAATTTATCCTTTTATCCTCAATCTATAATTATAACATATGCATATAACATTTTCATGGACATAACTTGAAGAATCAAATTTTCTTGGTTAACACTTTTTTGGTTTGAGCATAAGAATTAGCTTTTTTTATATCAAATACATTTGGTGTGAATTTAAATTTTCATTAACCGATAAAAATAAAAATAAAACTACAAGGTGTTCTCTTAATTACAAGAATGATAATTACTAAAAATTGTGCATTCTTTCTACTAAGAACATGTTAGAGGCATTATTGTTGTTTGAGTTAATCTTGGATCATTAGCCATATATTTGTTGTCTTCTCACCCTATCTATCCACTACATATGCATTATTTCCCAAGAGTTTGAGAGATGTGGCCCAACGATATCTCAATCAAGTGTACAAGTGTAGGAACTATTAGATTGAATTCCTTGTGTAATATACTAGTGACTCCATGTCTTCCTATAAGGGTCCTACCCAATTAGAAAGGCACCAATCAATAAACAAGAAATGCACATTTAAAAAGGTGAAGGTATCATTCTAGGTCCTAGCCCAAGGTAGCACATTAAATTTGGCATATGATACCCCCTTGCAGTGATACAAACTATGTCAAAACTCAATAAAACACCATCTATAAATGAAATTCCCAATACTTTTGCTAAAACCAAAGCACATTTAAACTTCTTCAAACATGTTCTCTGATTGGGAGACAATATAATCCTTTATGAATGGAGTAACTTAATATGTGGACAAATACTCTCCCTTTTCATTAAATTTCATCCCAAATCTAATAGTACTTTTCCCATAGTCATATTCGACCTTAATCGAGTGGAACTTCACCCATTGAACTCTAAACCCGAGGGTTTTGTCCCATTCTAAGAGGACTCACAACCTTGAAATTTCAAAAAGAATGAATGGATCAAGGTGGAATATTGGATCACGACTTACCGAAAAAGGTGGGGTTTATGAATAATTCAACTTTGACTTGCATCCTAGACAAATGATCAAACAACTTACAATCCATTTCAAATAGTAGTAAGCTACTTTGCTCTTACAATATTTGATACAAGAGAAGATGTTGGCTCCATCTTTTGTTTTCCACACTTTTAGATAAATCATTAAAATAATGATTCCTAGTGCGTAATCTCTTTTGCATGACCTTCATTAAGTTATACCTCAACAAATTTACTTTATTGACTTTTCATCACAAACTTCAATAAAGTTAAATGTCAAAAACCTTAACACTCATTGAAAATATTAACTTTATATCTTGTGATGTGTAGGTATCACTTAAGATGTGGCAACCACCAAACATCATATAACCATGTTTTAGTGTCACCTCTCCTATCCCTTGTCCAATAATCATACTCAAGTTAATATCTACTACAAATGTTGTTATATATTATCTATCTTGAGATGTTGAATTAGGATTTCCCTCCACATATGTTGCTTCTTCCCATGTATGATGTTGAGGGCTCTGGCTCCACCTCTCTCACTCCCTTTCATTCATGCAACAAAAACATTCAAATTTTTGGCCAATGTTGCTACTAAAAAGTATGGACCAAATAGGACTGGTGCTCTTCTTAGTTTCTCAAAAGAATAGATGGATCAATGAGAATGACAATGAATTCAAGTGTGTCAATTAACAAAGCCTTAACGTTCATAGAGAAAACCCCCATTGAAAAGTTTAATGATACTTTGTTGATTCATCAAGTACTTAAACTGGCTCCATTGATTCAAGGCACTCTTATTCATTTTTCAATGGGAAAAAGGATTACTTCATTTTATAACATAATGTGAACAACGATAAGATCTTTAGAGGTGGACCATGTTTTTTAGGAGCTGAAAATATTTACACAAATCATTTGTTTCAACTTCGACCACGAAAAAGGAATTTCAAATGGTGCTTCCCCTTTTTGCCATTAATTTTTGGGATGAAAAAACTTTGGGTGAAATATGAAATGTGTTGGGAGATATATAGATAAACTAGAATCGAAATCCAAAATATATGCTTGTACAAGGATGTGCATGGAGGTGGATCAGAAAAAATGGTTACTTAGACTTGTTTTGTCAGCACCACAACTCCCCTTTTTTTTGTTTTTTTGCGTATGAAGCCATAAATTTTCTTAAGAAATAGGGACCCTCCTTATACTTTTCAAGGCCCTTTTTATCATTTGGAAGAAATTTAAGTTTTGCTTGTGTAAGTTTTAGATATTTTTTCTTCCTCTTACTTAGCAAATTCACCATCTCCTTGACTCTTTGATATAGGTTGTGCTGGCAGAAGAATGTAATGTCCTGGCTTTTTTTTTCGGAAATTTTTATTCAGTTTAACAGTGTAGTCGTTTAGTCAAACAATTTGCAAGAAACATTCCACCCACAATTTACAAAGGAGTTCCAATCTCTATTGAAGGATTACAAATAAAATACCATTTTCAAAACTTCAAAAATATTCATTGTATTAATATTATCACAACTGCAATACAATGGAAAAATTCCCAACAAATAGAATAACAATAAAAAGAGAAGAACATGGTATACTTATGTTGTGAAATACATAACAGATGAAGAAAATGTCCAACAAAGCCAATATACCAATTCAACAATAAATAGCAAACACTCTTTGTTGTCACAATTATCTTTATTTAACCCCTTTGAACAACAACCAAAATCGCCCCTCCACAACAATATTAAGCAACTACAGTAAGAATCATTCTCCTCACTAAGAATTTCGACCACAAAGAGAAATATGACCCAACACTGTAAGAAACGGTCCATAACTATTGTTGACTCGCCCAACCAAGGAATTCAACCCCAAACGAGATGAAATGACCAACAGGTATGAGGCCTCAGCCTCCAACAAGTGTGTAAGGCCTCCCACTAGATAACTCAACCTCTCCTTAGCAAAAATGTGTCCAACAAATAAAGAAACCGTCCCCTTTTGACAACAACTCCTCCCTAATAGTAACTTAGCCCCCAAATGAGTAAAACTCATCCTCCTATTGAGTAAGAAAGGATACCCACAAATAAATCGACCCCAAACTAACAAAGGTGTTTCCCACAATACCAAAACACAACCACACCCATAAACTTTCCCTTCTCAAGCTGAGTCGACCTCTACACATGAAAAACGCAGCCGCCAAGAGATAAAACTCAACCACCAAAGATAAACTGCATCCCAAATGAAGCACTGTGAGAAGATATGAATGATATGTTCTCAATAACCAAGTAGGGTGGATAGTCTCACTACCTAAACTAATCTCAAACTCTCTAGGGTTTTTCATCCCAAGAGCCAAAGCCACAAGAGCTCTCTCAATTAGTTTTTTTAGAAAAATAGTAATGCCCAATGAGAGAAAGTGCCCTCATTTTCCTTTTATCTCCTTGTTGACCCTTTTTCAGACCCTTCTACCTTTTAATAAAGTAATGTGACTTTTATAAACTTTAAGTCACTTAAACACCCATTTTTATCAATCTTTTTAATGTCAGAAAGTGATTAATTAGTTTTTTAAGACATTCCTGAATGTCAAAGTCCCTTTCTCATCATCCCAACCTTTTGATATTTTATCCCAATTCCAACGAGCTATTACATGAAGGTACCCCCTCAGATAATATGATCCAAAAATACCTTCAGTGTATTTAATTAAAGTATGCTCAATAATAACCCAAAATTACGGAAATCGTTGGAATTCCATGGAACCAAGAGCGAACTATGTGGAAATGATCTTGATGATGACAAGTGGTGAATGAACTATCATGGGCCCCATTTAACTCCTCCAAAATTCCTGAGCTCATTGTTATCATCATTTTACTCCTCTAGTTAGGCTGACATAAACTCATAAGGTCACCTCTGACTGTAGGGAAAGGGAATCCAAAAATGGGGACATTACAATCCTCCCTTCCCAAAGATTGTTTTTCCTCAAGGAATTCCATCACAACCTAACTCTCCATCGATTGAGCCAAACTGAAACTAAAAATGATACCAGGGTCCCAAACCACCCTGAAAGATGTGAAGCATCCTCCGCTCAATGCATGATCCGACAAGGTGTGGACATAAGAGGTCTCCTTAATATTGTTGATAAGTAGGGAAATTTGATACTACAATAACTCGATCAACCCCTCAAAGAACTACTCTGCTAGGGAAACAATCTCATGAAAACAAAAACTGACTCTTGTCTATGTGTCAGTTGTTGAATTGTCTAGTACTAAAATCTCAGGGTCCCAAGCTGACCATAGAAAGGAACCACCATGTTGATGGTGTACAAATTTGATCGTACTCGTTCAACTGTCATTATGAATCTGCATCCTCCTCTTTGGGAACTCTAAGCCAAAATAACTGTAAGGGTTGAACCTACTACCATGAATAACAACCTGCATAGACATCTAAGTGAAGTCACAACATGAAAATCCACTGCCATAATCGATCTTGAATATCAGAAAATGAATTTTGTCCCGATCATTAGTAATGAACCTGAGTTGCTCATGGATTCTAAACATCTCTTCACTAGATAACTTTGTCACCTATGTTTCCCCATACTTCAAAGAAATCGCAGGGAAGTGCGTGAACTATGACGACTAATCTATTGTTGTACACATACTATCTGCTCCTTGTACCCTTGGTAAAATTTTGATGCAATCTATCAACATGCTCTACCACTCTTGCTCAGAATTGGGCAAGGACTGCATCAACCCTGCTAGATGAGTGTGCCCCAACCTTCTCTATTGACCAGTCGTACACTCTCCCATATCGCCCAACATATCGTCTGCAAAGTCCCTCCATACAAACCTCTCTCAGACTTGTCTATACGTGGTAAAGTCACTAGGATCCCATGCGATCCTGTATGATGTGGAACAACCTCTACTCATAACACTAATCTGCAAGTGGCTAACACAATAAGCCAGAATACCCATGATAAGACATGCAATCTTAATTTGCACAAACTTGGTCAAGTCCTCAGAATACCACTCCTCCATGCAACCAATCCTAAGCATCTCAAGAGTAAACTCAAGAAAGCGAAAAATGGCCATCTCATTTGCATCATCTACCGAGTTGTCAAGCACTGCAGTCCCCGAATACCAAACTTATCTCCAATGGGAACCATCATGTTGATGTTTCACCCTTTTGATCATGATCTTCTGATCGCCATGCTCAGTATGCACTCTACTCTCCTGGACCCCTAAGCTGAACTCACTATCCTGGATCATGTCTCGCCAAAGCATCTCAGTGAAGTCAAATTCTACCAACCCATGGATAGACTCATCTTGGTTATCGTGAGGGAAAATATACCTCATCCTATAGGAAAATCTCAATAAATACTCTCACAATATCCTCACAAAGATGCATTCCAATCACTAACACGACCCTGTCAATCATCCTCATCATCTAAAGAAGTCTATCGCTCCAATGAATGTCAGGATCCCACCACAAAATTGGAAGTCCACCACTCCCAATTCCTACTGTAATATTTGTGAACCACTCCAACAAAGTCTGGATATCCTCTTGTGCATTGATTATATGGTCCAAATGAAATATATTTTTCATGGCCACAATGCCACCTGCATCATCCAACTAACTCAGGTGAACCTCCCATGTCATGTTGTATATAATGAGTGCATCAAATAATAGCAATAGATGCCTTTGCCACTACCTGGAAGACTGGAGAGTGACTAGTGCATTGGTCAACCCCAAGGGCATGACCAAGAAATCATAATGAAATATGGAAGCAGACCTATGACTATCCTTCTCCTTGACCCTCATTTGATGATATCCCAAATGTAGACTGATCATCAAGGGATATGTTTCTCCCTTAGGCTCACCCATCCACTCAATAATCCTGGGTGACCTCAACTCAATGGTATGCTCGAGGACTATGTCAAGAGGTATCCCTAGAGGAAACACCCCACAAATCCACTACACATTATTGAGTGCCAATGAATACCCTTGCACATTGTTGTCGATCATTGAATCGTCATCTACCATCCTGTATCTTATAGGCACTGATGTATCCATCACTCTATTGATGACGTTTGAACCTATATCCCAGAGTGTGCCCATGTATTTCATATCCCTTTCCACCTAATCCATGGATGCATATACTCCCTTGAGGGAAGGTCCACAAGGAATATGATCAACTATCTCCTCTATAGCTAAGCCTTGAGCCTTTAGTGGGATCTCCAAAAGAAATGGCTCATGATCCCCACAATGAAAAATATGAGCATATTCAAAACCCTCTGCATCATACTTCTCCTCAAGAACCTACAACTTTGAATGCCCCTCATGTGCAATCGTCACAAGAGGCTCCTCCCTCAAATCATGGGTGCCACTCACACCCTCATATGTCATGGTTGCCAAAGATGATGGACTCTTTGTTGTAAGTGATGAAGAGTGTGCCAAACTCAACTGGTGGCAAAGCTCCTCAACCTCCCTTTCCTTTTCTTCATCAAACTTGAGAGAAAGGTACCTATCTATGAACATCTGCAAGTAATATAATTTCATCTTCTCTAGTGCTTCTTTGATTATGCGCAATTTCCCACTAGAAACTCCACTTGCAACTCATTTTTGTCTCCTCCATTTGGGTTTCCCACATAAGACCTTCAATGAAATTATGAGTGTCATTTTCCCTTGTTAACACATGTACAATTTTATCCTCTATGACCAATAACGTATCCTCCAAATCATGCAATTCTAAGGGACTTCATTCAATTTTATCCAAGTGGTATAGGTTGTCACACAATAGATTCTCTGATTTTTTTTCATCTATAAGAATACTATCTCCATCAACCACAACTAACTCGCTAGATGATTCCATGCAATATTTACTTACCATACATTGGCATGTCAAATGATGGGGCTCATGTGTACTATCACCGTCAAAATCAAGCTCTCCCTTGTCATCCTCCACACATGGATCCATATCCCACAATAATTTTTCAAATACCTAGTCTTCTTCATATTTAGGTACAATCATTCATGTATCATCATAAGTATCATAGATAGGTTAAGGCATTGAATCCCCATCATACTTAGGTGATTTCACACCCTCATCATCGTGAGCATGACTACTAAGGCATGATGTTGAATCCTTAACATCGGTTGATTAGGACACTTCACCATGTGCATCATCAACCTGTCCATCATGTGCGCTAGTGTTATGGGCCTCATAGGACAATGATAAAGGTGTACTATATGTTATTGTGCCATCATCCTCAAGTTTAGAAGCATCAAAATATTCAGAAACTAGTACCTTTTTCCTTGGCACCTTCACCTTCTTGTCCACTGATACTTGGGGTTGATACCACTCAGGATGTTTGATGGTGAAAAAATCCTTGAATTATATGGCTATGTGAAATTCCTCACTAAGTGCCATATATTCCGTCAAACAATCTGTAAACTCCTCGTCCTATCCTTTTTGTCATGTTTTCTTCCTATTTGAACCACTAGCTCCATTGTTCCCTACATTGTTTTGATTGCTTTCCATAGTCTCCATCAACTATTGTCACCCTTGTGCAAGAATATTACAATTATTCCTCATGATGTATTCTACTTCTGTAAGTGATAAAATCCCTATCTCCTTGACTCATGAAACCACAAACCCCCTCGGGCTTGCAGGATTGTGGCTCTAATACCACTGTATGGTATGGTATGGTATGATGTTTCCCACCTTGAATATTTTGATGTTCTCTTAGGACAACCATTTATGTGAAAGTGTCATGTTATTTATGAATCTAGGCCTCCTAGTGTCATTATTACTTTGGGAGGCCAACTCTACAGGGTACCAGAGGCAGTCCCAACTATTGTGGTCTCTTTGATTTCTATGAAGTAGTGTAGAAAGGAGGTCTCTCAGAATGAGAGATTTGTCCTCTTTATGGTTTAGTTGGAAGTTGAATGGAAGGTCACTACAACCACCAAAACCTTTTCACAAGATCTGTATTCACAACAAAGTAGGTGGACAAGATATTATAAGAGCACAAAGACATATTTACCTCACCTACTAGGGTTCCTTTGCGTTGTCAGGTAAAGCACTCAATTGATTTGACACTTGGTTCTCCTTTAACTAATGACCTTGTGTATAGGCACTATTTTATGGAGAATGAATACATCAAATTCCAAATGAAAGAGATAATTATGAAGGGCCACATTAGACCAAGTTTCTCACCTTACAGGAGCTCAATAGTTCTAGTACAAAAGAAAGAAAAGAGATGGAGAATTTGTATTAATTATAGATCCCTCAACAATATCATAGTAAAACATTGATACCCAATCCCCCAAATTGATGATATTCTATGTCAACTCAACAGTTCCAAATGTTTCACTAAGATTGACCTGAAGTTAGGCTACCACCAAGTGTCGATTGAGCAAATTGATGTATGGAAGATAACCTTTAAGTTTAAAGAAGGTCTCTTTGAGTGGTTTGTCATGCCTTTTGACTTGACTAATTCTCCAACCACATTCATGTGGACGATAGAAGATATATTGCGGCCATTCACAAACTCCTCTGTGGTCATATATATGGATGAAATCCTCATATTTAGAAAAACTTGGGAGGAACATTTGAAGCACATTCAATAGGTCTTGGGCACCCTGCGACAACATAAGTTATATGCCAATTTAAATAAGTATTCCTTCATAATGCAAAAAATTCAATATTTGGGATACATTGTGGATGAACATGGTGTGCATGTGGATCCATATAATATCCAAGTCAATTGCGATTGGTTGGCCCCGAAGATACTAACCAATCTCCACAGCTTCTTGGGCCTCGCCAAATTCTACCACAAGTTTGTGCAAGGGTTCTCTCATATCGCTTGGGCCCTAAGCGAGGTGACTAGGGGTGGAACTAAGGCCAAGTTAGTTTGGGTTGTGTCACAACATAAATCATTCAAGGATTTTAAATTCCACCTCTACTCAACACCCGTCCACATTCTGCCATATTTTCAACAACCATTTGAGATTGAGATAGATGCCCCACATTATGCTATCAATGTAGTCCCCACTCATCATGGAAATTAAATGGCCTATCATAGTGAAACACTATCTGATGATGTTCATTGATACCCCAAATACGACAAAAAGATGTACTCCATCATGCAGGCATGTCGATAGTGGAAGCATTACATTTAGGGAAAGGAAAAAATCATCCACACTGATAACATACCTCTGCAATTCATGCAGACACGAGGAAAGTTACAAAATGACTACCATAAAAAGTGTTCAACATCCCTACAAAAATTCCACTTGAACATCAAGTATAGGAAAGGAAGCACCAACCATGTTTCAAACCACATCAGTCAACCCGCGACTGGTGGTGCTAACCACAATTCTTAACTCCTATGGGCATGAGACGTTCAGGTGGATAAAATTATACAATAGTGACTTTGAATTTTTTACTACCTATTGGAAATTAATCATAGGAAAATTAGTTCCATACTTTCATGTCCAGGATGGACTGTTATGCCATATAATCATATTTTTTTTCCTTCAAGCAAGTGTGCAAAAATGATTTGGGAAGCCCATTACAGTTGGGTAGCAGGACACTTTGGCATGGAAAAAATAGTAGTAGTACTTCAAAATCATTTTTATTGGTCGAAGCTTCAACAAGATGTACTCAAATATATCAAATCATGCATTGTCTACGCCATTTCCAAACCCACCATCAAGAAACAAGGGATATACACCCCTCTTCCTACTCTTGATAGGCCTTGGGAGTCCATCTTCATTGATTACATTTCTGGTCTACCTTCAACCAAGCATGGTAATGATTGTGTCTTCGTAGTCATTGATTGATTCTCTAAGATGGTTGTTTTAGCACCCTGCAAGAAGAGTGTCACAACCGAGGCCAACGCTAAGCTATTCTTTGAATGTGTTTGGGTTCATTTTGGGCTCCCATGGACCATTATTTCATATCAACATAGTAGGTTCATGAATACTTTCTATTCCATCCTATGGTCAATGATGGACACCAAGATGACCAAATCGACTACCTTCCACCCATAGACTAATGGGAAAATATAGGTAGTCAACATGATTATTGTTCATATCTTGAGGATGTACAATTCCAAGCATCCATGCACACAGGATGAGAGCCTTCCTTATGTTCAACATAGCTACAATAGATCCCTCCAAAACTCTATTGGTCACAACCCTTTTCAAGTGTGCTTAGGGTTCCAGCCATTGGCCCCCATTGACATAGCTCTGCCCATTGTAGTTGCACAGGAAGAGTCCTCCCATGTTCAAACTGAGTTTGATCAAGCAACCAAATTTGTTGAGTGAATCCAACACATCCAAGAAAAATTTCATGATATTTTGTAGAAATCCAATGACAAGCACAAACACTGCCATGATCAACATCAAGTACCACACAAGTTTGAAGTGGGAGACATGGTATGGTTGCATTTGTAGAAAGAGAACCTCACAGGACCCCATTGGAATCTCCACCCACTCTGATATGATCCTTACACCATCACCAAGACTATGGGTGAGAATTATTTTGAATCAAGTATTCCCCCTATCCTTGGCTTTCACCCCGCATTTAATGTGGAACTACTTTGACCATATTTTCCACCTCTCTTGGACACTTCGGACGCGATCGAGCACTTGAACCCTACAAAAATAAATCTTGAATGAATTGAGTAGAATACATTTGATTATATCATGGACTCCAATATGAAGGGAAATTTCCAACAGAACATCCAACTACATCGGGTCATCAAAGCAAGGAAACTTATTCACCAAGTCAAGTGGCTCACCAGGAGTGAGATTCAGTATAAGTTTCCCCATCTGATCGAGGAACTTGATGAAATGGGAACCATTTTTCCCTAAGGGGGGAGGGATTATCCAAGTGGATACTGGTGGGCACCCATCTATTTCACTAATTCATAATGATTCCACATCTTGGTAGTTTTTCTACAGTTTTTGGAGTCACAAACTTCTGGGGTCGTTTTGAGGCTCGAAACGAAGTTTTTTTTAGCGTGACTGTACCTAGAAATGTAAACAAAGGTAGATTATAGGTAGAACGGAACATGTCCTTCTCATCTAGACCTTTCTGATGGGATACCAATCACCCCAAACAAAGATCGTATGCGAAATTTGTGCCCCCAAAAATTTGATGTATCAATTAACCACATCGAGGCCCACAAACCTTTTGGAATTTTATATTCTAGGGTTAGGGTTTTGAATGTTTATGGTTTTATCATTGATACTTTAAGTTAAAATGCCCTTTTCTCCCTCTTATAATCTGATTCTCGTGAATGAATGTAACCGATACATCTCTCTCTTCATAGATAACCTACCATCATTCTAGCTAGCTTGTGTGCTATGCATTTTATAGTGTTTTGTATTCCAGACAGTCATTAATAGAATCTGAGTTTTACTATATTATTGTGTTTCTTGCAATATCTATCTGTGTTTTCTTGTTATATATCTTCCTTCATGGTTTTCTCAATATAATTCAGATCATTCTTCCTTGATGAGGTTCTTAGTCGAGATTTTGTTATTATTTCTATATTGTATTCCAACCACAGGCCTATATCTTTAGATAGATCCTCTTTGAAAGACATGGGCCCTATTCCTTTCAAATTTAATACATAGATTTTAAGGAACTAGGTAGGGTTTCTTTTTCTTTTTTTTGGGGGGGAAGGGGGGTGGCACGCTTGATCTGCGTGTTTTCCTCTTATTGCTTTATCTCAAAGCATACAATTGAACATCTCAAAATTAGTACTAAGGAATAGGTTAAGTTTAATACTCATTATTTGGAGCTTCTGAAAAAATATTTTTGGCCAATGTTGCTACTAATAATTTTTGACACTTGGATATAAACTTAAATTATGCTAAATGAAGAAAGGGAAGTAACCCTATAAATTAAAAGTAAGGCCCATGATGAGGCATAGCCAATGTGATGAGAAAAAACTATTATATTTTTGTATATTCTTATGTATTGCACATATCTTGATGTACTTTTGCTAGAAGCTTCCTTGTATTATATTGGAGATAATTTTGACATTGACAAATTTGATCACTCTCACGCAAATTCGTACTCTATATATTTGATACCAATGAGTGCACATAAACATGTATGGTTCTATCAATCTCATCGTATACTTGCATACTTTATCTCTTATGTTATCTTATGCATGAATATTCACTTTGTTTGTATCATGTTCATATCAAATCGGTATCAGTTGTCAATTGGGTCCAGCTCGGGTGGTTGGGAGGAATGATTGTTATCCTCCCCACCTAGGTTCAATTAAAGTGACATGTTGAGATCTTAATGAGTGTATTATTGTAATGGCTTCGAGCCCTATTTTTTATTGGCCTAGTGACCTAAATATTATAGGGTTTACCTTGGGTACCATCCTCAAAATGAGGGGAAGTACTCGGGGGTTTCCCCCGAGATTTGTAACCTAGAAAAAAAAATGAAATCAAATTCAAACAATTGTGGCCTCTAGAAATCACACCATTTTTCTTTGTAGCGGTTTCCATTTTCCACCATTACTAAATCTCATCCTCTTTGGCTTCATATGGGTCTTCATATTTTATCCTTACTAGATGTCATAACCATTAAGCTTTGTAACAGTTTCCATCTTGTACCCTTACTATGTATCACACCATTTAGCTAGGTACAATCAAACCCCTAGATCTAACCTCCTTAGAGGGTCTCCACATATTACCCTCTGTAAATTCCACACTCTTCAACAACCAACATTTTTTTGTGCTTACATCAATTGGTTGCAAATTTGGAGCGCTCTTTAAAATTGTAATATCTTTTTAATAGTGCAATCCATTATAGTGAAACATTAGGGGGAGTTTAGGGTCTAAAATGGGTCTCTTATGAAATTCTCCTTAATAAATAAAAGTTTTTTTTTCAACCAATAGGATTTAAGATGACGACATCAACCCTGTGGGTGAATATTCTTGGAGGGAAAGAAAGAAAGTTTATTTTTCACATATTTTCAATTTATCTCGTTATAAGTTTAGTAAACGTATCAAGTGTAGGTACTTGTTGGATGCAAAATTAAATTGCTCATCCAACAAGCATTGATACTTGATACTTTTAATAAGCCTATTATGAGATAAATTGAAAATACATTAAAAAACATGTTTATCTTTCCACAATTCCTAACTCATATTCTATTATTTTTCTTAGGAGGTCCATTTTAGGCCCCAAATTTCCCAATATGTCAATTCCATCAAGAACATGGTTTTGGTTCCATTTCTATATTTGGGTGATAATAACAATTGTGTGAAATATTGAATGAGTTATATATTCAATAAATTAACCTTGAATATTAGCGGGAACCCTATTTAGTGACACAAATTTATTTTTACCTAGGAACCAAATTGAAGTTTCATAAATGCCATAGACACAAAGTTTAGACACCATATAATATCAAGGAACATTGTTGCATAAGTTATGAGAAATTTAAGTTGCGGCCTTAAAAACCTCATGAAATAGGAGCATCCATTGACCATAAGATTCTCCTTTCTATTTGTTGTTTCTTCCTATAGGATTTCCTTTATGATATGAAGAAAGGTAGACAAATTGTAGGCAGCTCATTAATTGATCCTAGATTCAATCCAAAATAACTCTGAGAGGTGTGTATCAATCGTACCTTACACTTTAGATTCATGTATTCCTACCCATATAACGGGGTAGGGTGTGACACTCTTATGTTTTATGTCTAGGCATGCATCATCCAATGATGATAGAATATCTCTCTAAACTATTTTATGTGATGGACCACCTTCTCTTAGTTTCCCCTACCTTAGCCTAAATATGTGACCTCTTAGGGATATCTCACACTTTGGTAGAACCCTTGGTTTCCTCTTATCTTAATTGGTCTCATCCCATGGTGTTTGGTTTAGTTCACTTTGACCATTAGGGTACTCATTTGGGTATTTCATAACTCTTGGGGTTCAATTTGGGGTGCAAACCACCCATTAGGTATATAATCACTTAGTATGCTTCACTACAGGTCCTTAATGGCCCAAGTTTTTTTTGGGTCACTATTAATGGAGTCAAATTTTAGTAAGGTTACATGATATCTTGGCAGAGAGTGTACCACATATTCCTAAAGAGGGTACCACGTATGTGTTCAACATCACACATAATATAGAGGTATTTTAGACTTACAAATCTATTGCATAGTTTTACAAAACCCATAGTATTGAGTAAACAATGTAGTATGACTTGGACCCTCCAATGGATAACCTAATGTACACCTATTCCTTGAGGTCATTCCCTTGATTTTTTACACCATTCAATCCATGTTTGTAAAGGCCTCTTTGAATATTTTGGAATATTCCTTCTTTGAAACTCTAT
The DNA here is from genome assembly GCA_000966675.3 of Picea glauca. Taxonomy (NCBI): domain Eukaryota; kingdom Viridiplantae; phylum Streptophyta; class Pinopsida; order Pinales; family Pinaceae; genus Picea; species Picea glauca. The sequence continues at coordinate 288,144 of JZKD02S0323398.1, read as the reverse complement.
TTTACAAGTACACACACAAATTAGAAACACATATTGATCTAATATTTCTTCCACCTCCTTCATGCTTTTCCACTATTTACACTCGTAATATCCAATGCCTCTACATGGACCTCTTGTGATTAAATTGGTTCTAACCTTAAAGGATTGTTGATTTGTATTAGGGCATCTGCATTGCCAAAGTTCCACTATAACCTTGGATGATTCAACTTTACAATGTCAAGGGAGGTTCCATCACAGTTAGGGAAAGGTAGTATATCCCCTCTAAGGGAATTTGGGTATCTATACATGGTGTTGTCATTGATATA
>JZKD02S0323398.1:263585-275946 GCA_000966675.3 Picea glauca | reverse complement strand
TGGGCATTGCTACCCTGGATTGTTGACTATGTAACCCTGTAACCCCCTGTATGCAAAGAAAACAACAAGTGGGAGAATGTTGGGTATGTGTTATATTATTTGCACGAGTAGTAGTATGGGTATGTGTTATATTCTTCTGCATCCGTACTACATTTTTGGGACCGCATTATATTTAGGTGGTTTTTCGGCACATGGTTTATTTGCCGATGGTTTTCTATTTCCGGTTAAGGAATTAGGGTTTTGGACTCATCCAGGTCATTGGGTTAGGGTTTTAGATGTTGTTGGCTCCTATATGTATTTTGTATTGTAAACATTGTAACACAATGAATGAATATAGAATATGTTGGTTTTCCCGGTTTGGGTTTCGAGGGGAAAAATCTTTGTGTAATGTTTGTATTTGCCATTGTATCTTTTCTATTCTTTTTATGAATATTGTTTGCAGTAGATATTGTACAAGGTTAGAATTTACACAGCTCTCGTAAGAAACTGGTGGATCTCATTAAACAAACTGATGATAATGTTCTTCCCTCCCCGGATAGTGGGTCCCTTAGAGCAATGAAGGCCCTAGCGAGGGCTAAGTGATGTTACTTCTCTCCTTGAATATTTGGGGGATTGGAGGCACCCTCAAAGATGTCTCAATGCGTAGACTGCTAGAACGCACTCGTCCTGACATAGTTTTTTCTTCAAGAGACTCTCTCCGATGAACAAAAAGCCATATATTTTTTGCACCATCTTTGCGCTTCTTGGGTTTCGACTGCTGTAAACACCATAGGGAATTATGGTGGCTTACTGGTATCTTGGGACCCAAATTTATATGACTTAGCTTCCTTTCTAACTATCGGGGGTATATTGTTAATTAGTAGATGTATTCTTACATAAAAGGAGGTCGCACTACTAAATGTATATGGGTCGTGTAAAGACCGAAATATTTTCTGGAGCTCCTTAACTGATAGAGGTATCCTTTCCATCAATAATATTATTATTGTCGGTGACCTAAATATCATTTTATCCTCGGATGAGAACTGGGGGGGTTCATTTGTGCCTGGTCTGACTGAGGATTTCTATAGAGATTTATTTATATCCAAGAAGTTGATTGATGTAAAGCCGACCAAATTGGTCCCAACCTGGCGAAATGGTTGATCTAGTCATGAAGCTATTGCTAGAAGGATTGACAGGTGTTTAGTATCTGAAGGTTTATGTTCAACTGTTGGCTTATCTAGATCTTGGGTTGAATATCCCTATGTTTCAGATCATGCTCCCATCCTTATCCAACTGGAGACTTATCCACTCTACAAGGCGTATCCTTTAAAATTTAATGCGCTTTGGCCGCGGGAACTTGATTTCATAAATATGGTCTATAAGGTTTGGATTGATCCTCGTTTCCTTTTGCAGAGTAATAAACAAGTGAGACTTGTTTGGAAGTTAAAAGAACTCAAAATCCAAACTAAAAGTTGGATTAAATAAGTCAAGGTGTGTGAGAATTTAATCATGGAAAATATGGAAACAAAGATCGAGTAGTTTTTATTAAAAATTATTGAGAAACCCATATCCATGGAGGAGGATAGGTATCTCCGTGAGCTAGAAAGTAATAAAAATAAGTTACTGCACAGGGAGGAGGAGACATGGAGAATCTGCAGCAGGGTAACATGGATCAAAAGCGACGATTCTAAAACCAAATATTTCCACAAGATGGCCATCTTTAACAGGAATCGGAAACACATTTGGGAGATAATCAATGGTAGTGGATCCCACCTATCTAATTAGGGGGTGATAAAAGAGGAGGTTGTTAACTATTTTAAACATTTTTTTAAATCCAAAGAAAGGAACAATTTAAATGACATGGTCAGGATTACCAGTATCTATCCCAAGATGGTTGATGAGGAGGAAGTGAAGTCTCTCTACAAACCTGTCACTTTGGAGGAATTAAAGTCAGTTCTAGAAAAAATTTAAAAATAAAGGAGCCCAGGCCCTGATGGGTGGACAAAAAAATTCTTCACCTTCTTCTTTGATCTTGTGGGAGGTGATCTACTTGAGATGGTGGAGAACTCAAGGAGAAAAGGTCACCTTTATGGAGGTATAAAATCTACTTTTATGGCTCTCATATCGAACGAAAAAAAACCGATCTCCTTCGATGACTACCGACCAATCTCCTTATGTAATCTTGTTTACAAGGTGATCTCCAAAGTTATTGAAAATCGGATTAAGTCGGTTCTGTCAAGATGTCTCTCTGCTAAACAATTGGGGTTCTTGCAGGGTAGAAGGATTCAGGACGCTATTGTATCGGCCCACGAAAGCCTTCACAACATAAAAAAAAAAGAATATAAAGTCTCTGGTGATGAAACTTGATCTAAGAAAATCCTATGAAAACATAGACTGGGAGTACTTAAGAATCACGTTATTCATAGTGGGCTAAGGCGTTAAGCTGACGAAATGGATAATGTGTTGCGTAACTAGTGCCAGTTTTGTAGTGTTGATAAATGGTGAGGCGGCGGATTACTTCAAGAGTGGGAGGGGGCTTCATCAAGGATTCCCATTATCCCCGTATCTGTTCCTTATGATAATGGAAGGACTTAGCCTGATGTTATCTAGAAGCATTTCTGAGCGCAATATTTCAGGTATAAAGGTTTCTAGACTTTTAAAGATTGTTAATTTACTGTTTGTTGACGACGTTATTATAATGTCAAAGGTAGATCCTTCGAAGTGGAGAGTGATCATAGACATTCTACAGGACTTTTGTTTCATCTCAGGTCAGTGCATAAATAATTCAAAAACTATTGTTCACTATTGGGGGTTAGAGGAAGCAGAGCTCTTTCCTTTAAAAGAATCCATCCCCTTTACCTTTGTCGAGATGAGTTTGGGCTTCAATTACCTTGATCACTACTTAAATCTGAGCATCTCAAATACCGAAGATTGAGCTTGGCTAGTGGCTAAAATCGAAAAGAAGATCGGGCTTTGGTGTAACAATTAGCTCTTGCTCGATGGTCTATTTATCTTGGTTAAAGCCATGCTGGAGAGTCAATTGGTGTTATGGATGTCCATGGAGGTGATTTCGTGCACTATTTTAAATAAAATACGTAAGTTGATGTTTGCTTTTCTGTGGAGTGGGAATAGGGATAAGCAACAATTTCATCTTTGTAGATGGGACATCCTGTCAAGACCAAACAGTTGTGGTGGTTGGGGGCTCCAAAACCTCCCTTCTTTCAAATCAACTTTACTCGCAAACACTCTTTGGAGGGCACTAAATCATGATATTATTTGGCACAGAATTTTATTGGACACACATCTAGGAGATATTCCGGTGGTTAATTGACTTCGAAGATTATCCCATAAGAAGCAAAGGGTGTCCTGTATCTGGAATAGCTTGACTAGAAATTTATATGTGATTCTCCACTGGCTGAGATGGTGCCCTGGATCGAGCCATTTAATTTCTATTGGCAGGGACATGATCATCGACATGGAGGACCGATCTCTTCCTTTTGAAACTCTGCTATCGCACCTGCATAAAAAGCATTTAACAGTTCTAGCCCAAGTGAGAGACCCTACCAACACGAACTCCTTTCCAAAGAGGTGGTTAAGTAGAGATTCACTAGGTGTTATTGGAGATGCCGCTACAAAGTGGTAACATTACAACAATGCTCTAAGGGGCCCAGACATCTTACCTAGAAACATGGCAAATACCCTGGTGTGGACCGGGGGGGACTCTTCGAGCATCATTTCAATCAAGAATATTTACAAGGAAATCATAAACTCACTTGACTACCCGATTGATAGTGGATGGATACAAAAATTATGGAAATGGCCGATTCAACTGAAAATAAAGATTTTCCTGTGGCTGGCAGCGAACCATAAAGTCCTCACTTGGGATTCGCTTCAGAAAAATGTTGGGAAGGTATGGGGGTATGCAAGCTTTGCAACTGTAATACCGAAGACATTGACCATCTTCTAATCCATTGTTCTTTCACAAAGGCAGAGTGGTCCCACTTATATGAGCTCTATCATTTAAAAATAAAGTGGGATGGTATCACTGTCACAGATTGTTTTAACTATTGGACAAAGGATAAAACAACCCCAACTAGTTTGGCATCCCTCGCGTTTTGGCACATTTGGAATGAAAGAAACAAGTCATTATTCGAAGAGTGTTCCCCCTCTCATCTCTTAGTAGCGCACATGATTTCAGTCTCCTTCTCATGGCAGCCAGCTACCCTCAAATTCTTTCCAAACAGAGTTTGTAACATTACTCAGACTGAAGGCTTCTCTTTGGTTTGCTTCGATGGCGTATCCCTATCAAATGGCGAGTGTTGCGGAGCGGGTGGCATTTTCAAGACACATGTGTCGAGGTTTACAAAATGGTTCATAAATTGTGGAGCTGGAACAAACACCAAGGTGGAGCTCATGGGATTGTGGGAAACACTCACGTTGTCTACTCTCTCGTCAATTTAAAAAATCCAAGTCCTGGGGGATTCGAAGGTAATAATTGATTGGATAAATCTAAAGGGACAACTCCATGCGGTGAACTTTGAAGGTTGGAAAATGAAAACAAAGGAACTGGCTATTACCTTTAAAGACATAAGTTTCCAGCACATCTATAGGGAACACAACAAAGAGGTCGACATACTTTCAAAGATGGCACTCAAGGAACCTGAAGGAAGATTGTCCTTTTATCACTGGGACAATGGGATAGAAAGTCCGCATACGTACCTAAACATCTTTGAAGTGTGAGCTGGGCAAGGAGCATGAGATCGACAATGGAGTGGAGATGAGATCAAAGCTTATTGTTGAATTTCTCTCTTTTCTTCAGTACTATTTGTCGTTTTGGGACAATTTTTGAATGACTATGTAAAAGCTCAGTCTTTAGACTTTTATTATGGCTGGTCTATTTTTGTATCGCTTAGGATTGACACTGCATTGTAAAAGAAATTATACCATAATATAATTTTGAGATATTTTTCTATTGGAAAAAAATTCTAGATGTCATATGATGGAGGAACACAAAGTAAACCAGATTCTGGTTTTCCAGATGTTCGTGTAGCAGATGGTGTGCGGGGCAGTCAGATGACAGAGTCGAAGGTGGATGCCCAGATATTCGGATATCTGGATATCCAGGTATTTTCTTAATGTTTAAACCCCATGTCCACAATCAATAAAATAACAAAAAAATTATATTAACCTAGCACAACCACATACATTGCATAGGAATGGGGCAATGGACTGCAATCTATTCCTTGTGGCTCAGTATCCCTCCTCATTGTAGATAGTCCGTCACCGTTTCCTTTTTTCAGGCACCTAGAATCAAGGTGTTTCTTTCCTCAGGTGAGATGGAAATGGTAGGGGAATTCTTAGATTCTTATAGAGATATCATGTATTGCGATGGATATTTATCGGACAGGAAGTCAATTTGTTGTGTGTCAGTCGAACATTTTTCCATGCTTGACCTGTGTCTCAGTCTCCAATCCAGGCCCTCAGGCTCATGAGTTTCATGGTGGGTCATTTCTTTTTCCTCGGTTCCATCCTTCCTGTGGCCCATCCCTATCCCTAGACTCTGAGGCAGTTCCCTCAATAAGTCTCTTAACCACCCCTCCTGAGAACACCTCACATCTGCTGCTTTCGGAGGTAAGGGATTATGTGTGGAGGTCGAAAGTGGGTTTTTTTACCAGAAGAACCATTTGAGGGGCTCTTTCCTATCAACCCTCCTTTCATTGATTCGTTGAAGTCCCAGACCTATTTGGTAGCAATGACGCCAACCCAAAATTCCCTTGTTTGGAATGGTCCTCCCTACCAGCGGACTATGACATCTCTCAGGTGCGGCTCTCAAGAATGAAAGAGTTGGGTAAATCTTCTTCTCTTGAGCTAGAAAATTTCCTTGTTTCGCATCCCCTCCCATCTATCTAGGCCTCTAGTGAGGAGGGTTCGATCCGCAGGTCCTATTTTCCCACAGGGAGGTCGGAGGGCACCTCACAAAAGAAACTTTAGGGAGCCTTAGGGGATAAACTAGTGGTCAAAAAGAAGAAAACCTAGGATGGGATAAAACTAGTCACTCGGCCTCACAAATTGGCCCTTAGGGATGACATTATGCTTCTTGAGGTTCCAGACATGGCGAAAAGAGAAGTGGTGGATAGAGAAAATGGTCGTCACCTGGGAATCACTTTGTTGAGGGACTAGGTAAAAAATTCTTGGATGGGTTTGTTGATCCCTTTACCCTCAGTCCACTTATTATCCAAAGGATGGTTCATGTTAAAATTTCAGAGCACAACAGATGTGGCCAATATTATGAAAGAACCATGGTGCATTGACTCGACGTCTTTTCTTCTAAAGAGTTGGACATCATTCTTCGATGCAAGTCGTGAAAGAATCAAGGAACTCTAGATATGGGTTCACTTATTGGGCCTGCCACCTGAACTATAGACGGTGAAGGGTTTCAAAATTATAGGGAATGCACTTGGCACCTATATGGATGCAAAAATTTCCTTCATTTCCTATGCAAGGATGTCGATGGCTCATATACTGGTCTCACTAAATTTTAGAAAAGGGATCTCAGGGGAAATCGAACTGTCATGGGGAAAAGATTTTTTATGCAAAAGTTGGATTATATGGGAATCCCTTTCAAATACCATAGATTCCATAAGCACGATCATCGTGCTTATGAGTGCACTCTTCCCATGAAACAAAAGAGGAAAGTTACTTCAGAGGAAGGGAACAAGAAGAGAGGGGATTTGCAGTTGGGGGAGGCTTCATCCACTCTTTCTTCTAAGAAAGGAAGAACAACATACGATATCCATGGAGCTATGGCTCAGGGCACTAGGGTGGTTTCACAATGCTAGGAAGTGGTCTCCTCCTCAGGTTCAAGAACATATTTGATCTCAAAGAGAATTTCCCCATCGTCATTTGAAGCTACCGAGAGACTTCTTCAAAAAGGAATAGTGACATTTGGGAATGCCCCCATGGTCCCCTCCTTTAAATTTGTTGTTTTAGTCTTTATCTTTTTTGAGCAAAAATTGGGGTGGCTCTCTGAAGAATATCCCCTTTTTCCTGGATTATTCATTATCTATCATTCCCCTACATCTAAACCACCCATGGCACAAATTTCTTTAGTCCATGCCCCTATCCCTACCCCTCCCCTCCCTTCTAGCCACAACTAAGTCTCCTCAATATTATCTGAGGAAGATACAGTGCACTACCAGTTGAGAAATTGACATATTATGGCTTTTAGGGAGTTAAATCACAAGTTGGAGGGGTTGGAGCTAAACCCTTTTCCTTCATATTTTAGTAAGGGGAGGGGGAGAAATTTCTTCCTCTCAAAAGCACAGAACATGGATGCTATGGATATGCCAATTGGTTGTCAACTATCCATCACTGGGCCATTAGAACAGTGCCAACCCTCGAGGGGGGTGCAAAATGAAAGTGTTCTCTTTCAATTACAGGGGTGTGGTGATCCCTTTGAAAAACATTTCCCTCCATAGGCTGGTGGAGTCCTCTCAGCCATATATTTTGATGCTTCAAGAGACACTAGGTGATGAAATTTTGGTTGTCCCTCTCCTCGAGAATCTTTTTAAAGGATGGAATTTCATTAGTTTGGATGAAAAAGGTCATTTGAGTGGCTTGGCCATGGGTTCAAGGTCAAGATCTATCAAGCTCGTAAATTCTTGGGGTTTTGAATCAGGTATGGGCATGACTTTTAGTGTGGAGGCCCTTGGAAGGATTTTTAAATTCTTAAATGTATACAGAACCTCCCAAGAGCATATGCAGTACTGGGACAATATTATTTCAAAGTCATTTACAAATTAAAGGAATCTCATCCTTGGGGGAGATCTAAATTTCTCCCTAGGAGCTACAGAATCCTGAGGCGAAAGGACCCATGCAGATGTCCAGTTGGACTATTTCAGTCACAAATTGAGAGAATCAGGTTTATTAGACATTTCTCCCACAATTTTTTTCCCAACTTAGAGGAACAAGAGGTCGGGGGAAGAACACATTGCAAAAAGGTTATATCTCTTTCCCATCTCTAGCTACCTGGTGGAGGCCCCTCTTCTCTTCAAACAATGGGTGGGCTCAGGAGGAGAATCTGATCACTACCCAATCTTTCTGGAAGTTGCAGGAAACATATGAAACTAGCGAGCCCTTTTAAATTCAACTCTTCCTAGTTAAAGGAGGAGGAATTCATCAATCTAGTAAAGGAGTTATGGATCCCCATTAATCAGGAAGAACGGGAAACTACCCAATTTGTTCAATTTATTATTATTATTTTTAAAACCACAATTGAATGGGCTAGAAAGAAGAAGCAGTTGGACGAGTAGGATCTTATTAGAACAGAGGAAAAATTACAATCAATTTACAACACAAAGGGTGGAGGTTTCTCAATTTCTAAAGCCAAAGAGGCCTTACTATCCTTAGAAAAGAAAAGAAGGAAACTCTTGGAAGAAAGAGAAGGAGAGTGGAGGCTAAAAAGAAAAGCACTCTGGTTACAAAATGGGGTTGAGAACACTAAATTATTCCAGGCTTATGCAAAGGGAAGGAAGATGGAAAGTACTATTTGGGGCCTTAAGGACTCCTCTGGCAGACAACTTACATCATTTGAGAACCCGTGATAGCTGGGATCACAACATTTTAAAAATCTATTCTCTGTTGAAGGAAGAGTAACAATAGATGCTATAGTTCAAACGACCCTTTTTTTCCCAAGATTTGTGGAAGAGGAAGACAACATGACCCTTATGGAAGAAGTCTTTGAAGAATAACTCAAAGAGGTCCTACATAGTTTCAAAAAAGACAAGATTCTAGGTCTGGATGGGTGGTCAATGGACTTATTTGTGGGTCTTTACGATCTCATTGGGAAGGATATTCTCAAAGTTGTCAAAGAATCCCTAAAAAATAGGCATATCAAACCTTCGCTAAATGCAACCTTCATTGCCCTTATTCCCAAAAAAGGATGATCCACAATCCTTGGAAGACTTCAAACCTATCTCCCTTTGTAATTGTATTTATAAGGTGATAGCCAAAATTATTAGTAGAAGGCTAAAATCCTTCCTCTCAAAGTCCATCTCACAGGAGCAGTTTGGTTTTTTGGAAGGTAGACAAATGTATGAAGAAATCAGAGTTGCACAAGAGGCCTTACATAGTATCAAAACCCAGAAATTAAAAGGGGTAGTGCTCAAGATAGACCTCTCAAAATCTTACGACAGAGTCAGTTGGATTTACTTGAGGATGTTGTTAACTCATTTGAGTTTTGATCTCCCACTTACAAATTGGATTATGAGTTGTATCTCGATAGTGTCTTTTGTTGTCCTTATAAATGGTGTAGCCTCGACCTTCTTTACAATGGAAAGAGGCCTAAGACAAGGTTGTCCCTTGTCACCACTCTAGTTTCTTTCAGTGGCAGAAGGGCTCAGTAGGGCCATTATTGAAGAAAAAATTAAATGGGAATTTATTGGAGTCTCCTTGTCACCAAATCTAAGGCTCTCCCACCTTCTCTTTGTGGATGATGTTTTGATTTTATGTAGTGGAATAAGGCAAGATGCGAAGAAGTTAAGGTCTATTTTGTATTTTTTAGTCAGGCTACAAGTATGCAGATAAATGGCCAAAACTCCACTATGTCAGCACACCTCATGGAGGAAGCAGAAGTAGGATTTTACAAGGAATTTTTCACTTTTGAGTCAAGGCCTTTCAATGAAGGGTTGAAGTATCTTTGTTTTCAACTAAAACCCAACAAATACGAAAAGGAGGATTGGAGATAGCTAGTAGCCAAGCTAGAAAAGAGACTGAACTCATGGAGTTTTTTATGGTTATCTAGAGCAGGGAGATCGGTCTTAGTTAATTCAGTGTTGAAAGCTATCTTGGTATATTGGATCTCTCTAGCTTGGTTCCCAAAAGTAATGTTGGAAAAAATCAGGAGAATCTGTTTCAAATTTTTATGGGCGAGAAAAAAGGAAAGTTTTGTTATTCCCTGGATCAAATGGGAGACACTGGTAGCCCCAAAGCTCCTGTGGTGGTGGGGGATGAAAAATATTCACAGGTTCTCCAAATCCCTTGCAGTCAAAGTAGGATGGAGAATGATTACCACAAAAAGTCTCTCGACAAAGGTGGTAATCCAAAAATATATTATCCCAAATTCGGTGGAGGACTGGATTAGAAGGCCTACAAAGGAAGAAAAAAATTGGACGATTATTTGGAAAGGTCTCTTAAAATCTTTCTCAGTGATCACTCAAGTCCTGGCTTGGAGGGTGGGAAGAGGTACAAAAGTTAGAATTGGCCCAGATCTTTGGCTGGGAAGTGACATGGAACATCTTCTTCCCCAACCACTAACTGATATTCTACACGAAAGGGGTTTTTTTCACTTGGCCCAGATCACATACAAAAATAGAACCACCATATGGGGACAAGAATGGAAAGGGGCCCTATAGTTAGGTCTGGTTGAATAATTTATAGTGGCATGGAATGGCTATATCAAAGCTCTCAAAACATGACACATCTGGTTAATAGACAAGGAAGACAAAATAGTCTGGAAACACAGTCCCCTTGGAATTTATACACCAAAATCTAGATAGACACAAATAAACATTGACATACTCCAATAGGAACCTTCTTAGTGGTGGAAAGGAATTTGGAAAATAAAGTGTCCTTTAAAATCCTGTCTTTTGATGTGGTGTTTGATTAAAAATAAGGTACCAACTTGGGACATAATGAAGCTTAGAGGACGGGAAGGTCCAGGGTGGTGTTCACTTTGCAAAGGCGTCGAGGAAACTAGCATTCACCTCTTTTTAGTATATCCTTTTACACATCATACATGGACTAAATGCACAAGAGCACTCTGACAAGACTGTATTTGGCAAGGACAAGCCATTGAAGAGGCTTGGCAAAAGTGGCTAGAAGATCCTAAAAATATTAATAGAAAAGCTCTTCCTTTGCTTATAAATTGGGGTGTGTGGTTAACTCAGAACTCTTTTATCTTCAAAGAGAAATATTCCATTCCAGAACTCATTGTTGCTCAAAGCCTTAACATTCTTTCCCAGTTCCAACAAGGGAAGGTTGTCCCCCCAGTAAGGCAAGTAACAGAGGAATCGGTGGACCAATCAAGGTCGTGGGATTTTTTTGATGGAGCATCACAAAATGAGGGTTTGTTGTGGGGTGGGGGAGAAGTTTTACACCTTTCATATTCCCATCTCTTTAAAATGAAACGGGGATTGGGCCCTAGAACAAACAATTTCGCTAAGCTAATGGCCCTAAAATTGTTGCTAACTTTTCCTGGGGAAAAAGGGATATCTAGTATTCAAATCTTTGGTGACTCAATGGTGATTATAAACTAGATAAGGAAATCTCAAAAGTGTCGCAACATCAAACTTTTGTCACTTCTTGATGAAGTTTTTCTAATTCTGGACACTTATACAAATTTCTATATTCGCCATGTATATAGGGAAAGAAACATAGCGGCCGACAATCTCTCTAAGGAGGGTATTCTCTTGGCTCATGGGCATTGGAATATAGTTGAATCCAGATAAGGGTCCAATTTTTAATATTATCACTGCCCATTTGTAGAAGCAGGGGGGCATGCAGGCCTAGATTCACAGTCTCGATTACTTCCAGATTATGTGTTATGGTATTTTTGACAAGGAGTCATCAAACAAGCTCCATGTAGACAACATTTAATTTACAGGTCTTACATTTTTTTGGATAATGGACGCAACTTGACTTGAGGGTATTTTTTGGATAATGGACGCAACTTGACTTGAGGGCCAATGGTTGTTGATGTTGATACACATGCTTACTCCTTTTTGGTATCTTCAGGCTGAGGCTTTCATATGGTAGTCATTTTGCGAGGTTTTGGATGGCAACACGGACTTTTTGTTCGGGCCATATGATAGAAATTAAATCTCAACCATCCTGTATATCTATATGCCTGAAATCCGAGAAATGTGGAGGAGTCTGAATGACCTTATGTATGAAGGTGAATCTAGATATCCGGAATCCAGATGTAATGAATATGACAAAGAAATCTAGATACCAAAATAATCGGATATTCGAATATAAGTCTGAATCTTTTCCTTAGTGTTTAATCTCTATGACACGTCTTTCTATGCATAAAAATCCTTATATACTTGCAAAGGAAATACAATAAATTAAATTATTCTACATATGAAAAATAATATTAAATGACTAAATAATATCATTTATTTATTATAAAAATGATATGAAAATATAAAAGAAATAAAAAATTATTATTAGGATAAATTGGAGATAATGTTTTTCTAATAAATGATTATGTCAATAGTGTTTTTCTTAGTTGCAATGAGTTCAAAAACTAATAAGTATTATAATTATGGGAGAAAAATAATCAAATTAGTCAAAAAGAAAAACTATGAGAAAAACACATTTT
>JZKD02S0323398.1:199390-246445 GCA_000966675.3 Picea glauca | reverse complement strand
ACGAAAACCTAAGGCTAACTAGTAGTCAAATAGAACTCCAAAAGTCAAACGGCCAATATGCATGCAAATGGGCTAAAGTGGTTGAGTGGCCTCCCTCGCTAAAGAAGGTATGTCTCGTCCAAGAGGGACCTGAGACTCCCCGTTGAAGTTTGGAGGTAACAGAATCAGTTATAAGGGCCCTAGTAGGCTTAACAATTAGTCGGTCAGATCCCCCCGGAGAGTTAATCCTCCATAAAGGTTGTGTGTTGTTCAGCCCCTATCTGACTCAGGATACAAGCAGAATAACCCTCGCAAGTAACCTATGAGATACCTAAGTCAAGCAACTAATAAACCACTATATAACCAATGCACAGGCGAGCAGTCGTAAGTCCGGATTACCGTATGGGCAGGGTAGCAAAGCCCAAAACCTTGAAAGCATCGCCTCTCACAGAGGTATGGGTACCAGCAAGATCCCCAAATATGAATAAATCCACAAAAATATTTATGACGCTAGGTGAGTATCCAGGGGTTATCCCTTCAACTAACTTCGTGCGACCTCATGATTAACTCCGGTGTGAGTGGAGCCTCCTGATATTACCAATTATACAATGGACTTCTCAAGTCCCTGTCTTAGACACATATGTTGATTTAATTGCCTTGGAGAAGTTTACTCACAAAATCCTATTCCAAGGCACTAAATCCTAGGCTAGTTTGTGCACCCTAAACAATAAAATCGTTACTAATCAATTTTAGTTTAAAGCGTAAATTTTATTGGTCATGGTTACTCAAAAAGGTATGGAAATGAAACTCATGGTGTTATGACTCTGCATGAAAATAAAAATAGATATAATGCAAAGCCTAACTTTAACTTTTCAGTGAATGATATGCTAAATAAAAACAGCGCAATCTTCAATTTTTAACTTTGCAACTCAGAAGTAAAATGCAATCTTTCGCTAAATGTGCTAAGCTAATGATAAAGGTTCCAAGACAAAAATACCAACCAATGAAAAATACCAGTTTTTTTTGTATTTTCAATGTATTAAAAAGAAAATGCATGGACGGATGAGTGACTTGATATATAACTTCTACTGTGTATAAAATCAATCACTCGAGCAGAATACCAAATAGCTAAGTAGACAGCCCAACTACCAAGGACAAATCAAAAATGGAAAACAAAGAGAAAGACACCGCCCAAAATTTTCAACTCCAAACAGGTTTCCTGTCATCCCAGATAATCTCAACAAGCACCATAGAGACCTAAGAAGTCTCAGTGATCCTCAAAACCTACCCAACAGTCACTAAACCAACCAACCAAGCAAGGGGAAGTGGTATACGTGACTGTTCAAGAGAAAAGGGTGTATATACGCCTCTTGCAGTGGGACAACAAGCGTATCTACGTGGTTGTTAGGGCTAAAAGGGTGTATATCTTTTAAAACAAGGCTAGGCAAGGGTAAAAGGATGAAAAACTCAAACCCAGAATGAATAGACTCTGTCCAACTATGATACGACAAGAAACACAAAGGAAAATGAGCAATGTAAGAAGAAAAAGTACTTCAACCCTTAGAAGGAAGATCTCTCCCCAGTGGAGTCGCCAATTTTGTTACAAGGGAAAAACTCTCTATGGCCAAGGGTAAACCACAACAGACAGGTATGACTGCAAAAATCAATTCAATTCTAACATGTGCTATATAAACTAATGTGCAATATGAGGAAGAAGCCTACCTCGATCCAATAGTTTGACGGCGTTCCACCATTGAGCACTTTGACCCAAATCTTTACACCTGCAATAAGTTCTCAACAAACAAGCGATGCAAGTATATAGTGAAAATATATAAAATGAGTTAGCACATCAGATAACACAATCCATTAATAAACATTACAAACATGCCCATGGATAATAATCATATATTTGCAAGATATTGATAGGACAGGAAATGAGTATTTCTATTAATAATTGATCAATAGAAGTATCAACATTACAGACTTCCGTGTAGGCATGCTTCGAAACCAAGAAACCAAGTTCCTTCCAACTAGGTCTCCACCACTTCAATCCTCCACCGAAGGCAAGCTCATAGCAAAGAGGTAATGAGGGCCTCTCGACAATAAGGAAAGAGCTTGGGGGCTGAACATTGTGTTCAGACTTGAGGGACAAAGGGATTCAGACTCAATATGAAGTAATTTCTCCAGAGTAACTTTGCTCTCAAAGTTGAATGTTTTCTCCTCTTTTTCCATAGCTCAAAATTGTGCTCTTATAGCCTCCAGAATGCAACTGAAGGGCCGAGTCGGAACGTTTCTAGTATATGGAAGGCCAAAGATCAGAGATATTCTATTGTGGCATGGAAACCCGACTTCATTTTGTATTTTCTGGCACAAATCCTGATATACGCGAGCTATAGTGGAGTAGCAAGCGTATACGCATCTTTCAAAGCAGTTAGGGAGCATATATGTGGAATAAATATATGTTTTTGGCTCTGGGTTTGTCAAAAAGGGGTTGATAAGTCTGCATAGGGAAATGGAAAAAGGCCCTTTGTGCAAGATAGCAATGGTGAGGCAAATCTTGCTATAACATGAAGTGTTCAAGGAGTACCTGGACAAGTTTGTGATTGTGTTCTTAGATGCCATATGTTTCTACTCTAATTTATAAGAGGAACATGAGCATCATTTAAAAATGGTGTTGCAAGTTTTAAGAGAGCATAAATTGTATGCTAAGCTAAGTAAGTGTATTTTTTATTAAAAGAATATTCACTACTTGGGGCATATAATTTCATCGGAAGGGATAGCAGTGGATCCTGAGAAGATAGAGGCCATTAGAGGATGGCCAACACAAAGAAACATCACAGAGGTCAGATCATTCATGGCTCTTGCCGATTATTATTGAACATTCATAAAAGGATTTTCAAACATTGCAAGTCCAATTACTTCTTTGCAAAAGAAGGGAGTGAAATTTGAATGGACATGCAAGTGTGAAGAGATATTTTAGTAGCTGAAAGACATATTGACAAGTGTACCAATATTGAAGATTGTAGATCCGAATGAAAATTTTGGTGTGTGCATTGATGCATGCAAGGAAGGTCTTGGTGGAGTCCTTAGTTAAAAGGATCATGTGGTATGCTACGAATCTAGAAACTTAAAAGAGCATGAGAGGAACTATGCTACCCTTGATATAGAGTTAGCATCAATTATACATGCATTAAAAATGTAGATACATTACCTTACGGGGAATAAATTTGAGCTAAGGATAGACCACTTTGGTCTGAAACATTTGTTTGGACAACCAACACTAAATGCTAGACAAACTAGATGGTTGGAATTTCTCAATGAATATGATTTTGAAATTAAGCATATAAAGGTAAAGGAAAATCAAGTGCTTGATGCACTCAACAAAAGAGCTCATGAAGTTCATGTTCCAGCCACTATCATATATAGAAATGATCTGAAATATCGATTCATTGTAGTAACAAATTCATATCATCACTATGTGAAAATAAAAGAAATGTTATAGAAAGGAAATTTTCAGCAGAAATTTAATTCTTATGAGCTGAAAGAAGATGGGATTCTCATATAAAAAGGAAAAGTATATGTGTCAAATTCCAATGAACTGAAAAATGCAATGTTGAAGTAAATGCACAATGCACCATATGCTAGACACTCAGGATATCAGAAGACAATT
This sequence comes from Picea glauca, assembly GCA_000966675.3. Taxonomy (NCBI): domain Eukaryota; kingdom Viridiplantae; phylum Streptophyta; class Pinopsida; order Pinales; family Pinaceae; genus Picea; species Picea glauca. The sequence continues at coordinate 242,796 of JZKD02S0323398.1, read as the reverse complement.
GCAATTGTAAGAAGCCAATATTTTTGGTCAGGAATGAAGAAGGAAGTGGCTAATTACATAGACATATGTCTAGAGTGCCATAAATTGAAGACTGAAGATAGACACCCAGTAGGTTTTCTATGGAAATTGTCCATTTTATAATGGAAATGGGAAGTTGTTACAGTGGATTTTATTACAAAGTTGCCCAAAAAAGTGAAGCAACATGATTCTATCATGGTGATGGTGGATAAATTAACTAAGGCAGCACATTTTATTCCAGTAAAGAGTACAGACAAGGTAAAAAAATATTGCATAGATATATATGAAAGAAGTTGCTAGGCTACATGGAGTGCCTAAGGCAATAGTTTTAGATATAAATACAAATTTCACTTCAAATTTTTGGAAAGGTTTGTTCAAAGGTTTTGGAACAAATTTAAATCTTAGCACAACATATCATCCAGAGTCAGATGGGAAAATAGAGAGGATGAACAGGATAATTGAGGACATGCTTAGAATGTATGTAATGGATCAACCATCAAAGTGGGAAGATTGTATTCATTTAGTTGAATTTTCTTACAACATGAGGTATCAAGCCTCATTGAAAATGAGTCCATTTGAAGCATTGTATAGTAGAAAATGTAACACACTAGTGAGTTGAGATAATCCAATAGATAGAGAAGTTGTTGGGCCGGAATTGTTAAAGGAAATGGAAGAGAAGATGGAAAAGATCAAGCAGAATTTAAAGGTTGCTCATGATAGGAAAAAAAATTATGCCGACAATAATATAGTGTTTAGATATTTTAAAGTGGGGGAACATGTGTTTTTAAAAGTGAAGGCAAAGAGAAGTTCACTAAGATTAGGAAGTTGCTCAACGTTGGCAATGAGATATTGTGGGCCTTTTGAAAACTTAGAAAAGATAAGGCCATTTGCATACATACTAGCATTTCCTGTATCTATGAGAGTGCATAATGTATTTCATGTATCATTATTAAAGAAATATGTGGCTGACCCTAACCACGTAATTGATTGGAATGTGATCCAGGTGGAGCACAAAGGGGATTTCTGGGTGGAACCAGTACGCATCCTAGACCAAAAATTCAAGGTTCTTAGAAATAATTCCATAGGTTTGGAAAATGTTCAATGGACCTGCTATGGTCCTGAAGATGCTACATGTGAACATGAAGAAAACACACAAGAGGAATACCTACAAAATTTTGACGGTTTTGAGGAAAAAAAATGCAAGACTCTGTTTTGAGCATCTAGAGTTTTGGAAACACATCTCAGAGACCTAACCAACTACATTGGGGGGCCTAATAAAATAATGGCTCATTCCTTGGGTTAAGCTTGATAAATGGATAGTACATCCCTTGGGTTATCCCTGATAAACGAATGGTGTGTTCCTTGGGTCGGTGAGTTGAGAGGAACAAGAGATTATGATTGCAACTGTTGGTGGAGTTGTGAAAGTGAAAAAATTTATTCTCTAAGTATTGTGATGTAAATTTTCATATATGTATATCAGCATAGTGTGCACCGAGGATAACGCACAATTATAGGGGAGGGGGAATGTAACATCCCCACTATAATCCCCAGTTTAATTAATGCTAAATGTAGATATAATATTTGGCTACAGCCAAAGCAATGTAATATGCAAATTGTATTTCTATGTTTTAATAATAAAAATGCGATGCTAGATGTTAAGGGGACATGAACAGATATGGGGGCTTAATTAATCCACGAGAGAGGCGAGTGTATAAGAGAATTCCTAAGAGGGGGTCCAAGGGTGAATTTCCCATCTATATTAATTCAACCCATTTTTTCTAAAATTACTATTTGTGTATGAACCTTCTAATTTCTTATTGTGTTCCCAAATCCAATCATTGAATACATGTAAGAGGGTGGGTGTGAGTGGTCACATCCAAAAGTTATTGGGAACATGGGGGTTGAGTACAATCAACTTGGGGAAGAGTGTGATTCAAGCAAGTAATCCAAAGAGAGGAAATTCGTGTGGGCAGCTACAACAGTTTTAGACAGGGAGTTTTTATGCATGAGGAGAAAGTAGAGGGGAGAAAAGAGAGATTGAAGATGGTGCATCCATGGAGGGAAAATGTTAGAGAAATTTGGAGCATATCTAGAGTGTTTTGGATCTGAATATTGAAGAACTAGGTTGTCAAGCCTGAAGAGTGAACTCATGGGCGAGTTGCATTATAACAACAAGTGTTTGTTGTTGGTTTGTTGGTAGTTTTCCTAGCAGCAAGTTCCCTTGAGTTCTCAGCTGAGAGATTCCCAGTTACCTATTCTAGAGAGGCCCTGATAAATGAATCGGTTACCCAAGGGATTGAGATCAGTGAAGGGGTAAATTCCTTGGGTTGGGCAAGTCAAGAGGAAGAGATTTGGTGGAAAATGGGGATAGTTGTAGGAGAATAGCAATGGGTTGTGAGTTTTCTAAGTCATGAGTGGACAGTGAGAGATCATCATATTTTGTGGATTACTAGCCTCATCTCGAGGGTGAATGGATGTTTAGATTTGGAACAGTCATTCTATGGTTGGGTGGAACGTTCGTCCCAAGCAGCTGGTTGCACAAATGAATTAAAAGATAAGTGTTTTATAATGTTGTTGTTTTATTTCCTGAGTTTATCTGTTGTGCATGAACTTTGTCTATTTAAGAATGATTTATATGTTGTTGTGTGAATTATGAAGTTTCATTTCATGTTGATTTTAGTATGTTGTAGATGCATCAATTTTAATGGTATTATTTAGCATTTAAATCTGTATGTAATTTGTAGTTGTAAGCTACAAGAATTTAATTAGTTAGCAAAATTTCATTTTTGTGATTTTTCCACACCGTAATGTCCCATCGGGCTAGGGGACATTACATGTAGACTGGGTAAATGAATAGTGCAATAAATGGATGGGTTTATCCATCTACCTGAATGAAGGTGTTCCTATAGGAAATTTTAGGGGGGGTGAATGGACAATGCAACATGCTCAAGGGAGTGATGTTAAACTATATTCCAAGTGAAAAAAATTACCTAAATAGAAAACCAAATACCATATATAGGAGAGATATTCCATGGTGAATCCATACACACAAGTCAACTAATACCAAAGAATAAAGGTTTTTATGAAAAGAAAAAAAGTGCAAAAAAATTCAAGTTAAAGAATTACATGCCTTAATAATTTAAGGTAAAAAAGGTGTCTCGATGAAGTATTAAAGTAGAAAAATCTAAAAATACCCTTTTTGTAGGGCTTGGAATTATAAATACCCTATTATGAGGAGAGCAGTGATGGCTATCCATGGGCATGAGGGACTTGGCCAAAGAAGCCACCATGACCCTAGCATGAGATATGCCCATCGGATGATGATGGGGGAGATGTTTAGGTATAGGTAGGCGAGTGATATGCCCCCATATCAATAACATAATAATGTGAAGAAGACATTCCTATGGTTGAAGACATGGAATAAGTGGATGTTAGTTCTAGTACTGATGAGACCACTGGGACAATGGGCATAGAATGGGTGCTCCAATGAACTTCTGATTAAAATGAAGATTTTTCAAAAGAAAATTGTCCCATAGAAGTTGAAAGGTAAAATATATAGAAAGTATTCTCGTCAAGTTTCTTATAATGAGGTCCAATTTCAAAAATTGGCCTACCCTCTTCTTGCAAAAAAATTTGACGTCAAAAGGAAAAATAATCTAAAACAAGTGTTGGTTATCCTCTAGGGAGGAATAGAGATGATGAACAATGGTGAGGGCATCTAGAAACTAGGGTATCTTTGGACAATGATGAAAATAATGGTAGTAAGTATTACACAAAGCACACATAGGAATTGTATCCAAAGATTTAATGCACTTTATTGGTGATTCAAGGAGAGAGACCTCCACAACTAGAGTGGAAGGGTCAAATACTAAATCATTAGAATTAAAAAGATATGTAACTTTAGAAGAAAGGGATAATTATTGGTTGTGTGGATAGTGAGATCACATAAAACACATAGAGGGGTAACTCTAGGTGCAATGATTGGGGTGGTCATAACTTGTATAGAGGTAGCAAATCCCATAGTCACAACTCCTTTCCTAGTCTTGGTGGGGACCAGTTGTTCCTATGTAGATTCTATAAAGGACACGGGGGTAGTACTTGTAGGATACACAAGTGTTAAAACCAAAACAAGGGTTGGGGTCGATGGCATGGGAGGGTTTGGAGAATCTAGATACCACACTAGGATCCCTAATGTGATATTAGGAAGTTTTAATGTAGTCATCATGCGGGTATTATTCCAAGAGGGGGAAACAAGAACGAGGGTTAAGAAAATGAATACCTATAATAAAAATTCCCTCCCCATGATGGTGTGGAAGAAATAGGAGAAATATTCTCGGCAAGTGGTGTGAGGATGAAGGCTTAGATGAGGAAGGTGTTGAGGCAAAAGGTCATTGGGATGTTATCATCGTAAAAACATTGGATGGACCAAGAGATGTTACTATCAATGGAACACCATAGTAAGCTCCAAGAAATGTCGAATCTTTGAAGACTCTTAGACAAACATTAGTCAATGAGGAGATGGTCTGGTGAAGGAAAGACACTATCATGGTTAAGTTGAGATTTGGGATCATAATAAATGAGTTGGTTGATGACAATTATCTTCCCTTCATTGGGAAATATCATGGTATAGAAAACTAAGGAGGAAACCACCTTCATCACATACATATAACTACATCCTAAAAGAATGTTGTTTTCCAATGGGGCACCTACAACCTCAACATCAATAAGAACTTGCTTGTATACCATCATACACATGAAGGGTGATTATAGATGGGACAAGCTCAACAAAGCCTAACTTCTTCTAGAGATGAGTAGACATAATAGACGTCGATGTGCTTTCGTCAATAATGCAACAATGAATTACAATGTTTTTAATAGTGAATGGAAGTTGGAAGGAAACAAAAGGGGGGAGGCGAGGCTCATATTTGTTGATATTCAAGGTGATCATCCTATCATCCAAAGGATCAATTGTGCCCAATGTAGATAGAAAACCTTTTTGTTGTGTAGGACAAGTCTGAACAACTTCTAAATATGACATAGTTGCAAGACATTGAGCTAAATCATCAAATATACTATAATTATAGGTAGCTCATGCATAAGGGTAATTGGAATTCCATCGTAAAGGAACCTTTTGAAAATTGGAGAAAAGATCAATAGTAGATGAGAGAATACAAAAAGGTACATTACTAACAAGTGGAGGGTCACTTGATTTAGTAGTTGATGTTTCAAAAGGCATGTTGTACTAGCGAGTTTGGATTGAAAGGCTAATATGCATTGAGATCGTGATCAAAATTGTAAAGGTACCATCTTTAGAAGGGTTTGTATTTATTGGTTGACCAAAAGGGATGGATTATGGCATGGACATGAATCCTTTCCTTGGAAAATGGTTATGTAACACAACTAGTTACAATGACAAAGGTGGGTTAGGTTGAGAAATGGGATGATTTGTTGTTGATCAAGATTTATCAATGAACTCCTTCAATCAAATAAAATCGGGTATAAGTACACACCAATGGGTATAATGGCCATAAACACTGCAAAGAGTGTAAGAGTGGTTCACTTGATTCACTTAATTTAGGTGTTGGTCATTATGTTTTCCTTTCCCGTTATTGTTATTGTTATTGTTATTGTTATTGTTATTGTTATTGTTATTGTTATTGTTATTGTTATTGTTATTGTTATTGTTATTGTTATTGTTATTGTTATTGTTATTGTTATTGTTGTTATTATTATTGTTGTTGTTGTTATTATTATTGTTGTTATTATTATTATTGGGATTTTGGTTGGGGGTTAGTGACATTTTGTTGATCATACACTTGGATGTGTATATGGGGTGCATTTTGACCAACATTGACTGAGGGTTGAGGTACTGCAAATAGAGGTATTGAAGTTGTTGGTGGAGGGGAAGAAAATGGATAATATGAATTCATGATTTCCCTACTTCAAGAGGAACTAGTACAAGTATAACCATACAGGTGTTGATGTGCAAGAGGACTTGAATAATATGTGCTAGCTATGACTTGAGATGTGGAATGAGAGGGTTCTCATATAGGATTAGGATAATTGTAAGGCATAGGGGAACACTCTATAATAGGCGGGGAAAAAGAGGTACTAACTCCACTATATGGGTTACCATACATATTAGGTCCAAGTGGATAAGGGTACATATTACTCTATGAAATAGACCCAATGACACCTTCAATAGCATGGGATTTCCCTGGTGTAGACAAGTCACTTGAGCAAGAGCGAGGAGCATCAAGAAGAATGGTGTACAAAAACCCTTTGGGCATAAATCAAGTCATACCGTTGAGACTTTAGGATGGATTTCTCCTTAATTTTGGGAATGGTCATGGCCACATATTTAAAAAAAGGAGGAAGTAAGGACTTCAAGAACTAGTGCATGAGGAATCAATCATTAATTTCAGACTTACACGAACCATCTCATCTATGCCATTCATGAATATGATATGTGATATGGGTAGCTATAGTTTGACAAAATATAGTGAGGATTTCAATCCCTTCATCATGGTGAACTGGAATCTAAAAAAAGGTTAAAAACACTTTGGGAATGGACTCAAAGGTGTTTTGACTGTTGGAAATTTAATCAATATACCACTTGGCAGCCACACCAATGAGGGTGTGTTGAAACATCCAAAGTCTAATAAAGTCGTTTGGGATAATATTGGATGAGAAAAAAAGGTGAAATGACATGGTGTGATTGGAGGGTTCCTTTTTTTCATGGTCCCCAAACTTAGGAATATCAAAGGGAAACGTGGTCGGTATGGTTGGTCCAATAGAATTATGTTGAATGGGATCATTTATGAGTTTGATTAAATATGGGAGATTCAACCCATCCACATAAGGTAAAGTGAGTTGAGTTTGCTTTTGAGGTTGGTTTTGATTTTGATTAGTGCTTACCATTATGGGAACTAGGGTTGTAGATGGTGTAGACAGAGGTAAACTAGTCAAAGGGAGACTAGTAGTCAAAGGTAAACTAGTCGAAGGAAAACTAACTTTGAAAACACTCAAACTAGAGTGGCCTCCAAGGGGATGAGGGTTATAAATCCAAAGAATATGAACTTTAGGAATTCGAAGATAATGATCCCAAATAAGGAATGGGATGATCAACTATAACCCATTGAGAAGGTGATAAGACATTACCAAAAATTGATAATGGAGGTAATCCTTGGAGTCTACCGGATAGTATCCTATGGGGTGCAATGGTTCCTAGGTGTAAATGTATCTCTCAAAGATAAAATTAATATATCAAAGAACTAGAGTCACAAAAGAAAATAATCAAGAAATAAGTGATCAAACAAAGATACTATGTGCTCATGTGGTGCAACAAGTGGTCTGAAGTGTGTTTGAATTGAAGTGGAAATTTCATAATTGAAGCTTCCATCCTAAAAAGGAAAAAGACTCTAGGCAAAATATAAACTAAAATCTCTCAAACACGCCTAGACTATGATTCTCCCAAACCCTTTCTTCTAAATGGTTATAGGGATACATGAGCATATATGATGAAGAGTATAAAGAGGGCCTCCCAAGCACCTACTACAAGAGGTGATGAAATCCACTCGGTATATGTGTGAAGGCGAAAATGAGACAATTATAACTAGGAGACAAACGGTGATGAAATCCAAATGTCCTATAGAAATATGTATCAGTTTCCCTCCCTTATACAAGAGCCACCCTGGTAGGAACCTAGTAGAATGCTCACTGAACTACCTACTCACAAATACATGCAATATGTTACCTTTCCTTCAAGATGAAATCAAATGGATGAGGGATCTTCAGTATTGAAAGAGATAGAAGTCTCAACCAAACCTTTAGTCCCAACCTTAGCATTATCCACCCCAAATAGAGAACCTATTGATAAATAGGTCTTGACCATATCTAAAAGAAAGGATTTTAAGTTCCCTAATCAGTCAACCATTATGTTTTAGATGTGAATGGTTGTGGAAAATTATTTGGATTAATATCCCCAAAACCCTAAATTAGCTAGAAAAATATTTTAGCCCCAATTAGTGATTTAATGAGTTAAGTTAGGTGGTTTATTTTAGTCTAAACTTGGGATAATTAAGCAATAATTTAATTAGGGAGTGAAGTGTCCGTACTAGTGGTGTAACCAACATAAAAAAGAAATGTGCTTGAAACAAAAAATATTGTGATTAAAGAGACTTTCAATTGAAATACTAGCTCAAAAGAAGAAAAATACTAAAGTAAAAGATACATGTTCTTTATACAAATGAACTTCCTAATTAGAAATAAGTATTCATCAATTCAAATTATCAAGCAAAACTTTGATTTAAACCTAGCTATGGACTAGGATTTGGATGACTGCAATTTCCAAAATGAAAATTTAAACAAAGTAAACTACTAAGAAATAAGGGATGTATTTTCTTCCACTTAACTAACTTTCCTTTTGAAATAAAATATTTCTTATAACGACCAACAAAAAAGAGTTGGAAGCTTAAAAATAAGTAAAGAGCAAGGTGGAAAAAGTAGAAACAAATGCCTCAAATAAAAAGAAAAAACTAAGGACAAATACAAATGCAAAGAGGAATCTTTTCTTCATCCAAAGTTCCTATGATTTGAATCAAATTCAAGGAAAGAGAAACCTCTAAAGTAAAAGATACTAGGAGCCATGGCGGGGGCTCTTCTCTATCTGCAATGTTTCCCTAAAAAAGCATTACAACATAGCACGAAGCACCTATTGTTAGAAAAAAGGGTGTGCTTGTTTTACCATAGACAATATAGCAATATTGTGACCTAACCATAGGCACAAAGGCCACCCCCGAGCACCTTAACCTTGACATATAGAATAATTCTTGTAGTATACCAATAGCCAACCAAGGCTAGTGCACCAAGAAAGGATAACCAAAAACCAAGCAGAAATTCCAAACCAATAACCCAAGACAAGATCGCTACTGCAACATATGCAATTATCCTTCACTCATGCGCACTTCTTGTCCTTATGTAGTCGTGAGTGAGTGAATGACAAATGAGATCTGGCTCCCTTTATTTATACTTCTCCATCTTAACTAACTCGGTCGAATTCTCTTTCTGGGAGCTAATATCTCAATATTAATTTATTCTATTAAGTTGACTTGTCTGCTAGGGTTATTATCCAAATCTTTAGGCTTTCTCTTTCTTCCTGGAATATTCTAGTCTCGTCAAATATTACACGTGGATGTTAATACCTCTCGCAGATACCATAATATCAACACTCCCTCCTAGCTAGGGAGGTATTAAAAGAAATGGTCTTGAGAAAAAACAGAGCATTCAACTGGTAGCATCATCATAGCCACACAGGCTATCTCATGATCAAATCACAAAAACATCATCACTTATCCAACTAGATAGTCTCCATGGAAATCAGAACAATGTCATCCAATATAACACAACTGTGTCTATACATATTAGTATACAACTACTATCCGATGGTACACAACCACTCTCAGTAGCATGCTACTACTAACCAGTGACACACATTCACTACCATTGGATCACATCCACCACATTATCATACAACTACTGTCGAGAGACATACAGTCTCTACAACAATCATATCATATGATATCAATCTTCATAAACAATATCACGATACAAGCTTATTCATATGGGCCATTATTCCACTCACGTCTGTGAGATATGGAAGAGAATTTGTCCTCGGAAAGTAACACATTAACCATGGGCTATATGGACTATTCTTCTGAAGCATAGAAGAATAATTATCCCTAATTTATGAGCCTAGACCATTCACCTAACTGGAACATTCCTCTCGCACTAATCATAGTGCAATCTGGAGAGACTGAATCTTCCCTAGGGAATGCATGTCCTTGATTTTTGAACTTGGACCATTCACCTAACTGGGCCATTCCTTCGGCACTAATCATAGTGCAACCTGGAGAGAATGATTTTTCCCTAGGGAATGACTATCCAGACCATTTCCTAAGGAAATTATTGTTTTGCACCAACCTCCAAAATGGACCATTCTTCAAAACTACTCACAATTGTGAACTTCGAAAGAATGACTGCCCGATGAGGCGTACCATTCTACTTGATCACTACTCATAGTGACTGCCAAGAAGAATAAATTTCGTAGACCATTCCCCCACACTGGCCACAAGAGGAATTGATTTCTATGGTACATCAGCAATCTATCGGACCATTTTCATTATGAAAATGATTTTCCAATATGGACCATTTTCTGAACTGAAAAATGATTGTCTGTCAGAAATCTCAAAACTCTTTCCGGACTGGAAAGGAACTATCCAACCTGGACCATTTTCCATACTAGAAAATGACTTCCCATGAATCAATAATATATCAGTTCTCACTCCCAACATAGGGATCCATCTCTTCCCTTTCAACTAAGGGATTTATATCCATGAGCCCCATCTGGTCCCTTAAGTATGCAAACTTTATCCTGGACAAAAGCTTTGTCAAAATATCTTCTACATGCTCATCTGTGGAAATATATTGTAGTTTCACTTCTCCTTCCTAGACTTTATCATGAATAAAGTAGTATTTGATATAAATATGTTTTGACCGGTCATGAAACACTGGGTGTTCTGATAGCCTCATACAACTTTTAATGTCACAGTATATTACAGTCGAATCTAGTACCTGATCAAATAATCCATAAATCAACTTACTCATCCACTGCTTCGGTACATGCCTCACATGTTGTGTGATATTATGTTTTTTTGTGTTGAGTGCGACATAATTTTGTTTCCCATTGGCCCATGATATCATAGCAGAGCCCAAACTGAAACACATCCCTAAAGTACTCCTTCTGTCTTCTGTGATCCCTGCCCAATCTAAATCTTTGAATCCATGAAGTTGTATATCAATGGATGAAGTGTATCTTAAACCATAGTTTAGAATCCCATGAATATATCTTAGAATGTGCTTTGCAGCTATCTAGTGTTTATGTTTGTGTTCCACCTAGAATTGGCTTAAAGTATTTACAATAAAGAAAATGTTTTGTCGAGTATTAACTAGATACATCAATGACCCAATCAATTAATGATATAGGGAAAATTCTACTGGATCATAATCTGAGTCTCTTACTTTTCTTATATATTTGGTTATAGGAGTGGCATGGATTTGCAATCCAACATTCCAAATTTCTGAAGAATCTTCATTGCATATTTTCCTTGTCCAAGGAAGATTTCACCATGCTTCTACCATACTTCTAGTCCCAAGTAATAGTGCATGATACCACTCTTTCATATCAAACAAAAAATTTAATTCCTTCTTACACTGGGTGATGAGAGACTCTACACCTATCAAGAATAAATCAGCAACATACAGCAATAGAATCACAGGTGCATTTTTCACAACCTTGTAGTAGATATTTGGATCTACATGACTCTTAGAGAAACCAAGTCTTATTAAGTAACTGTCAATTTTGGCATACCAAGCTCTTGGAGCTTGCTTGAGTCCATATAGGGTTTTCTTTAATATACAAACATGAGTGTCTCTGGGATGTACCTCAAAACCTTGAGGTTTTTCAATGTATACTTCTTCTTCAATTGCTCCATTGAGAAAGGTTGTCTTTACATCCATATGATGTAAACTCCATCCCATCAAAGTAGAAAGAGACATAATGGTTCTAATAGAAGTATATCTAGCAATAGGAGCAAAGGTTTCATCATAATATTCTCCCTCCTTCTGGGAGAACCCTCTAGCTACAAACCTTGTCTTTTATTTTTCCACGCTTCTGTATACTACATGATTGATCTTATAAACCCATTTTGAAGTTACCACTAATTTTTCCTTGGGTATAGGAACGATTTCCCACACGTCATTTTTCATGATAGACTGGTATTCTTCTGTCATGGATTCTTTCCATTTTTTCTTCTGAGTTTCTTCGTCAAATGTGGTGGGTTCTTAATTTATAAGTTTTGTCATACATGTTGCATAGCTGGAGAATATTTTGGTCTTCTTACTTTCTCCAAAAGTTCCACTTGGATCTTTGAGTCTTTCTGCTTCTTGTATAGTAGCTTCAATCCAAGATGGACATTTTCTAGTTTTTGGTACAATGACTGATTCAATAGGTTTGCATGGTTGCATCAGATGATCAAGTTGTTCTTGTTCTTCATTCTAACTTTCTGGAAGACAGGTGCTTTCTTCTTTAGGCTCTTCATACTCTTATTCCATGGATTCTTCTATAGATTTCTTGAAATCCATCTTCTCATTGAAGATTACGTCTCTGTTGGCTTCAATCTTATGTTGTTCTAGAATATATATTCTGTAGGCTTTGGAGGATTCACTATATCCAACAAATATGCCCTTCTTTCCTCATGGTCTAGTTTCTTCCTTGTATCCTTGGGAATATGAATGTAAACAGGGCACCCAAAGATTCTTAAGTATTCCACATTAGGTTTATTTACTGATAAGGCTTCTTCTGGATTCACATCCTTCAATATATGATGAGGACTTATGTTCTGAACATATATTGTTGTCATGGTTGTTTCACCCCATAAATACATGGATAAAACTTGATCATTCATTAGTACCTTCATTTTTTATTCAATGGATCTATTCTTCCTTTCTGCTACACCATTTTGTTGAGGATTATGAGGAATGGTTAGCTCCCTCCTAATCCCTGTTGATTTTCAAAAGGCAACAAATTCCCTGGATGTGTATTCTCCTCCATTATCTATTCTCAAAGTCTTGATTTTCTTACTTGTGAGGTTTTTTATTTCTTCTTTGAATTCTTGAAACTTGTTGAAAACTTCATGCTTTGTCTTCAAGATATATAACCAAGTCTTTCTTGAGTAATCATCTATGAAGGTTACATAATAAAGAGAACCTCCTAGATATTTGACTGGCATTGGACCGCAAACATCTAAATGTATTAGAGATAGGATTTCCTTAGATCTATTATTGCTAATTGAGAATGGCTTCTTAACATTTTTACCAAGTGCACATCCTCTACAAATTCCTTCATGTGTATATTGTAGTTCTTATATTCCTTCAACCATTTTCTCAAGGAAAGGTAATGCTTAATAGTTAAGGTGAGCATACCTTTTATGCCAAAGTTCATTGGGATTGAGTTCATCATGTACAAGAGGTTCATCATTATGTTCTAGTAGTATGTATAATATTCCTTCACGAGTTCCAATAACTCTAGCATTCTCTATGATGGAGTATCTAGACCAAGATAGTACTTCACCATCTTCAAAGGCTATTCTATTTCCTTTGTCTTTTAGGAAAGATATATATACAATATTCTTTTCTAAAATAGGTACATATAAGACATTACTCAAATGAACATTGTTACCTGATTCCAATTTGATGGAGGCTTGACCAAGTCCTTTGACTGGATAGGTGTTCTTGTCTCCAAGTTCTACTTTGTGAGATGACTTTTTCATTCAGATTAGAAAGTCTGACCTAGTTTCCTGTCATGTGCCTGGAAGCTCCACTGTCAATTATCCACATGTCATCTTCAAGAGTTACTGTAAGAGATGAATAATGTAGATGATCTGCCTTTTCATTCATGATTTATCTTGACTAATAGTTGGTCAAACTTTGACTTTGACTGGTCAAACATTGAATTTGACTAGTCAAATGTTGACTTTGACCCAAAATCTCAACCTTTACTTGTTTTGCCTTCTGAGAGTGCCAATAGGTGCGTTGAACTAAGGCACACTAGAATATCCTCTCCTTGAGTAAATTGTTCCATCATAAGGTGTTGGGCAAGAGGTTTTAGGGTGTGCAGTTGCACTTGCTAGTAACCCTGGCAACAGTGCTTCAGTAATTGCACCTGCTAGAAACCCTAGCAGCAGTTCTTCAACGAGCTTGATAATATTATGGATTAGCTTCCTTTCAGTGGTTAGACTGACTAAAGGAGGTATGGGCCCATAGCCTATTAGAAAAATGGGTGTGCTCGTTTCACCATAGACAATATAGCAATATTTTCACCCAACCCTAGGCATAAAGGCCACCCCCGAGCACCTTAACCTTGACAGATAGAATAATTCTAGTAGAAGACCAATAGCCAACCAAGGATATCACACCAAGCAAGGATAACCAAAGACCAAGTAGAAAGTCCAAACCAATAACCCAAGACAAAATCACTACTGCAACAGTTGCAGTTCTCCTTCACTCATGCGCACTTACTGTCCTTATGTAGTCATGAGTGGGTGAATGAAAAATGAGATCTAGATCCATTTTATTATACTGCTCCATCTTAACTGACTGGGCCGACTTCTCTTTCTGGGAGCTAATAACTCAATATTGATGTATTCTGTTAAGTCGACTTGTCTTCTAGGGTTATTATCCAAAGCTTTAGGGTTTCTCTTACTTCCCGAAATATTCTAGTCTCGTAAAAGGTTACACGTGGAGGTTAATACCTCTTGCATCTACCATAATATCAACACCTATCATCCCAGGGGAGGTGCTATAGGGAGACTATTTAAACCATGACATAACTAGGAAACTTAAAAAAAAAAAAAAAATTGAAGACAATGTAGAAAACTGGCCCAAAAAGTTCATTGGACCAGTGTAGAAAATTGGAAAAAAAATGCACTAAATGAGTGCAAAAAACTAGGCAGAAAGATACATTGGGTGAGTGTAGAAAATAGGCCCAAAAACTACATTAGACCAGTGTAGAAAATAGGGTAGAAAATTGTGTTGTACCAAAAATAGGAAGATGAAGCTACCAAGTTGTAACTTAGGCTAAAATAAGGGTTTCCAACTAGGTAACATGTGTAAAATGGAAAATTGTAGGAATATAAAGAAGATTCAATTCCTAAAACTACGAATGCAAAGTATGGGTGGTTAACAAGCACACCCACAACCAGGGAAGAATATTTAGATCAACTCCTTAGTGGAGTTTCCAATCTATTGTCGAGTATTTGTCATAAGGGTGAGAAAAATCCCCTTAAACTCAATGGTTGTGAATTGAGCCGCAAGAAAATGGTTATAGTGCATAGAAATAAAACCCTATACTACTCACATGCATCAAACCCTAGATCATATCAGATATAAAAGACAGAACATAAAGAAAAACCTACTTAATATGAAGAAAGGAATTGAAACAATGTGAGATTTCCATTACCACAATGAAAAGACAAATAAAGAACACCTGGTGGATGATGTTGTTGAAGTCAAATGGGATCCAAAGCCCCTCCTCGAGATGTGTCCTTTAATTTATTGATGTAATTACAACTCCAACTTTGGTTCATGAGTAAGAAAAAGAGGTTAGAATATGAAATCAAGAGGAAGAGGTCCTCATGTACCTAATGGAATTCTAGTGGCATAACCTTACTTATATACATGGATGTGGAGAGTGACCTCAATTAATTTATTTATAGTTTTTTAGTGGATAACTCCGTTGACATGGAATTCCTTGTAGTGGTTAAAAATGTTTGGATCAAAGTTAAAAATATCAATTAGAGTTTGATATTGTCTATATGTATCTAACATCCCCTCACAACAATTCATGTGCATTGATGGGGGGTGGAAACAATAAAAATTAGTGGTTTAAAGGGAAACATAGTTTTTTGGGGTTTTTTTGCATTGTCCATATGCACATAATGAGTCATTATCTTGGCTATCCAATTTTTGTCAACTTCAAGGGTTGACTAGGCTGATTGTAGCAAGTTTGAGGTCATATGATGGTGGAAAGGGGATGGAGATTAGGGTTGAGCATTCCAATAGTGATGTATTCACGTATAACTATTGAAAATGGTGCAAGTGAGAAATTTTGTGGAAACAACACACAAACACATGGGTCAAGGAGGAAATTTATAAATTGTGACTAACCAACAAGGAAAGTGAACTAGATTCATTCAACGTAGAAATTAGATGCAAAAGGATGGTATGTGATGGATCGTGAGATTAACTACATATATATATAAGGTAGACATGTTTATGTATTGTTACAAGTTTAAGAATAATTATTGATTTTAGTATGCAAATTTATCTATGTATGAAGGTACAAACATATCCCATGATATCGTTATGATTTTAGAGTGATAAGTGCAAATCATGGAAAACAAACATGTGATTGTGGAGTTTATGTTGCATTTAATCAAATAGGATGTGGAATTTCAAGAGATGCAAACCAAATAGAAGAACAACTTGATTATGTTGGCACCATTCATGAGATAATTAAATTAGACTATAGGTTCTTTAGATGTGTGATTTTTAAATGTAAATGGTTTAATATTTTATATAGAAGGAGATATGTTATACATGACTTAGTTAGTGAATTGTATTCTATTGACATACATATACAAATGTCAAAATATTAGGTCAAACCATTTATTCTTTGAGAAAACTATGAATGAGTTTTCTTCCATCATGATGTCTTTAAAGAAAATTAGTGGTTTGTTATTCCTTGTACACCTAAGGGGAAAATGGTTTTTGAAAATGTACCTATTGTAATTGTTGCACTGGGAAAGAAAAGGATGATGTAGATGTAAGTGGTGAAGTAAGATTGCATGATAAAATAGAATTAGGAGTGTAGTGATGTCAAGTATTCATTATACTCTTAGTGATTTTTTTAATACATTCAAACAGACAGACGAACATGTGCACGTGCATGTGTGTGTGTGTGTGTGGTGGTTTCAAATTGTTATTTTGTGAATTTCAATGACTAAGAGTTGCTAATTCATAAGCTATATTTTTTAATGAAAATAAATCACTCAATTTTTGGCTCAACCAATGGACATACAAACATATCAGCACCAAACATAAACAAGGCATAATGATAAAAACTACTAACTTTGAGAGTTTTGAGTGCATAAATATCTTATCAACAATGTATTCATTGTTGACTAAATCGGCACTAGTCGATTTTTGGAGCTCTGCAAGGTTAGGGTTCACATGTACCAGCTTCCCTCCCACCCTGACCACGTCTGAACTCATTTGCATGTGATGAGCGCCTCTGCACCCCGACACTAACCGCCTTAGAAGAATGGGATCAGAATGGGGGGTGAAATCCCCCTCTTACCGTAACGTCACCACCAATGATCTGAAGAACTCACGAGCGCGTCGACCATCCTTTGAGTCGCCATTGCTTTTATGAGACCAATATCTGCAGAAAGATATGGATATAAGAAAATAATCGAGCATGGATGTTGAGTCCTCGCATCCAAAAGAAGCTTGGGTTTGGATACCTGGAAAATGCATCCCCCAAGCCCTGGTTGCACCAATATGCATCATCAAAACCACAAGGATAGGGGAGAATACGCAGTTCATGAGAGACCATTTCCTCATAGCAAAATTCCTAGGTCTCTGGCCCTCAGAAAAGGACCTAGCTCCCTGGATCAAGGCGTGGTGGAACCCCAAGGGAGACTATGAGCTCCAGTTGAGCTCTAAAGGTTTTTTTATAGTAATATTATAGAACCTGGAGGACAAGGACAAAATCTTTGAAGGGGGGCCATATTTCTACAACTCGACTGGCCTCAACCTACATTTTTGGATCGAACGCTTCTTCCCAGAAAAGGAAAACTTCGCATACGCACCGGTATGGATTCTCCTATATTCCCTACCTCAAGATTTCTGGTTAGAGGAAATTTTACTGGGCATAGGCAACACCCTGGGTAAATATGTCAAATCTTTTGAAGCTACCAAACAGAGAAAATACACCTTTTATGCAAGGGTATGTGTCTATATGAACATCTCCAAATACTTTCCAGGCACAGTTACCTTAGAATACCAAGACAAGGAATGGTCCCAAACCATAGATTATGAACACATCCCTTTTAGATGTCGAAAATTCCATGAACATGGACACCTTTTCAGATAATTCCCTCTGAATGCCCCCTACCAAGAGGGAAGATGAAGAGAAATCAAAGGAAGGATATACCCAGGTTCACAATCGAAGGAGACAAGCGCAGAAGAAGCCCACAACCAACAATGGAAAAAAGAACCCAAATAACAATTCATTTGAAGCCCTTAATTGCCTCCCAGAGGCAGAAGAGGTGGAAAACCCCCACAAGACAGCGGGGAAATATCCCATCAAGCACAAGGAAGATCATTCATCACAAGAGTATCAAACCCCAACACACCAAGCAGATCCACAAACTCACCCAATCTCAGGGAAAGAACCAGAAAGAGAGGAAGACACAGTCATGGAAATGGATGAGCAAGACCTAGTAGAAATCGACCTAGACAGGTTAGAAGAAGCACTCAACAAGAAGGATCTTAAAACCTTACCAGAGGACCAACTCTGGAAATTTCACAAAGTATTTCTAGACTCATCAGCAGGGGCTACATCCAGGTTGGGGATCAGCACATACCCAAACCAAGATCCAAGAAAACACCCAAAAGAAAACAAGCGACGGGGAAGAAAATTGGCTCATCAGCTAATAAAGGAGGTGGGAAACTATATGATCAACTCGATATAGATTCAAAATCTCTCAGTGAGCTCCTTCTCCCACCCACCAAATTCTTAACTATGAAGATCCTCACCTGGAATATCAGAGGCCTAAATGGAATATCCAAACAAAGGATTCTCAGAAACTGCATCAAAATGGAAGACCCTGATATATTCTTGATACAAGAGACAAAATGTGGAAATCATCAAAATATGTTGGCGCAACTACGAAACTTATCAAATTGACTCAAAAGGGGTTTCAGGAGGCCTAGCCATCCTATGGAATACTGCTACAGTCATCCTTGATCAAGGCTTCTCCACTTTGTGCACCATCATAGCACACTATAGAGCCATCAGGTCGGACAAGGAGGGAATGATCACAAATTCCTATGGCCCACAGACCAGCCAAGACAAAGACCTCTTTCTTCAAATCCTGGCCTGCCTAGGTTCCTTAACATAGGGCAAGCGATGGATAATAGGGGGTGACTTCAACATGATTCTCACACTGGAGGAGAAGCGAGGGGAAAAATCACCTGGAGAAGGATAGCGCAAAATTCCAAGAACTCATAGAGAACCTCAGACTGGTATATATTGAGAATAGAAATGGCACCTTCACCTGAACCAAAAAAATATCAGGTCACCAACAAATATCATGCAGGCTTGATCGCTTCCTCATCTCTTAAACTCTCATTTTGGACGGCCCCCTAGTAGATTCCAACATCCTCCTGAAGGCAGGTTCAGACCACTAGCTGGTTCAGCTCTGGGTTGACACTATTTCCACCCCCAAGATCAAGCCCTTCAGATTTGAAAAATTTTGGCTCTCCCATCCATATTTCTAGGAGTTATCCCATCACTAGTGGAGCACTGCAGAAACACAAAGGGGCATAAAAATGTACTGCTTCCATCAAAAACTCAAACATTTTAAACAATAGGTGTGCAAATGGAACAAAGAAGGAAACTCTCCTAGGATGTAATTCAGAGATGTCTGGTAACTTAATCTTTTTGGAAACTATTTTCTCAATAACAGGTGTGGGTTTGGATCAAGATGAATATCTTAACCTTTGGATTGTATTCTCAAGACAGTCTTAACTATATTCATGCAACACAAGGCCTTCAAGAGCTATTGTCAGATAGGTTTGTATAACAAATGGATAAGAAAACTAATCAGTTAACCAAAACATACATAAACCATATATATGATGGGTCAACAAACTAGCCAAAGATGCTTATGATTCTTGCTTAACAATCAAAAGTAAGATGACAGTTACCATAGGATCATTAAACAAAGACAAAAGAACGAATTCCACTCATATGCATAGACAAAGATGAAATAAGTTCTGATAGTAACAAATGAAAGAAGCTTGCAGGCTAATATATTAAAGAAAGTGTCTTTCATACAAAACAGTAGAATATAGAACTCAAAATCGAACCTCTTGTTCATCTTCAGTTTTCATCTTTATAGCCTTTACAACACAGTATCTAGATCCTGAATTAATGGATCAGATATGCCTAAAATAGAAAGTCAAATCGAACTTGCAAAAGATAAGGAATGATCCTCAAAATGAGGTCAATCCCACATTTCATGGTCTTCATATCTTGTAGAGTCATTGTGCAGTGCATAATATCCTTCCAAGGTTGATTCATGACTCTTCCAAGAGATAAAATTCGAATTTGTTGAGATGTGCAAAAAATCCCAATTTGTTGCCACCAAAATAGTTGTCAAAACCAACTTGGCTACCTTTTCTAATCCTTATGCATCAAAGATGGATCTTGAAATTGAATATATAATTCATCATCTATCAATCATGAGTGTTTTCAAATGATTTGGATCAGAAAAACCTTTATCTGTGAAAAATTTAGCTTCCTCTGTCCAGTTACAGGTTTCGGTGGTTAACATAGAGGACTTATGGGTGTATTATCTACCGAAAGCTCTGCTTTCGGTGGTTAATGAACAGTCATCATGTTCGCCTAAACCACCAAAAACTTAGCTTTGTCAAAATTTCAAAATTTGCAAAAATGATTACCTTGATGCTTTGTTGAGTGTTCAAGGTCTTTTGGATGATGCAATTCTTCCTCGTGTAGATCTGCGAACTTCAACTTGTTGTGTGGAAGACTGTGGTATATCTACTATCGTTGTAGCTAACTCGGCTAGAGTTTCCAAACCTGTTTTCTCTTGTGTTGGAGGTTGAGAATCTTTTAATTTCAGCCTCAGAAGTCTAAGCTGCCTATACAGCTTCATGTTCTCCCTTATCAGCACCATGTTCATGTCCTTGATTTTATCATGCTTTTCCTTGAGACTTTGGTTCATGTTGAAAAGTTATGCATTTCTTTCAGTCAAGTCTGTATTTTCCTTTTTAATAACTCTTTCTAAGACTTCCATCTCATAGATTTGATTCATGAGTTTATTGATTTTCTGAGCCTTAAATTCTTTAGGCTTGCTTGAAGAAGCTTTTGCTAATGGTTGATTGTGTTCATCTGGAGGAGTTGGTGAGGGAAATTTGGGATAATCGTCTGCAACTTGCACAGCCTTTTCATCACCTTGTGTCTCTTCTAACTCTTGCTCTGGCTCTGAGTCACTGTATGGTAAGTTTAGAGGGTTATCTCCTTCAGCAAGGTCCTTGGTCTGCTCACCCTCAAACTGTAACTTTATTTTGGTTCTTTTTCTTTTAGCAGAGGATGATTCTATCGGCTCTCTTGGTGGTGAGATAGCCTTCCTATTTATTAGACTGCTCTTAGGGGTGAGAGACTTCTTAGCAATGGACTTCTTCCCCTTTTCATCCTATTGAAAATTGGTTTGGAACTCATTCCAAAATAGGAAGTAGTTCCAGTCTACTTGTTTCTTCTTCAATGACTCTTTAATAATAAGTGTAATCAAACCCTGGTGTGACAATCTGTTGGCCACCTTGGTACGCTTTGCCTTGACTTGTCTGGCCATTTTTGTGAGAGCTTTGTGTAGGTATAAGGGAAAATTGATGGGAGACCTGCCTATAAAATGATTCAATAACTTGAAGTGATAAAACATGACTCTGTTGTATCTACCTTCACAGGTGATATAGACAAAGATTTCCTTCAGGAGAGATTGCCACTTAGGTTCCAGATAAGACATCGGTATGTCTTTTTCCCATATAAGATCCTTGTGCAAAGGCTGTAGGTAGGATCTAAATTCAATGTTTGAAGGCAAAGTTGATTTGAACCAGCAATCCCTTGTTCTAGGAAGACCAGTGAACTCAGCTATGGTTGCCTCATCAACCACAAACTCCTCTTTTCCCACTGTTGTTGCTCTTCCATCATACAAGATAGCAAAGGATTCAGACACCTGTTGGTGGAACTCCACCAGTTTTTCACAGCATGCATAGACTCCTCCTTGCTTGAAGAACTCGGCCACCTCAGGGTGAGCCTCAAGGTATCAAACTCTATCCAATTAAGCCCTTAGAACTGGCCCTGCTTTCGGCATTTAGTAATTGTTGACCTATACCTGTGACTTAGGAAAAATTCCATGCCAGGGGGACAAAGACTCTATGATTTAGGGTGACAGTGAGTATGACTTAGAGTAAAACAAATGAGACAAGGTGACTCAGATTTCTAATTGCATATCTCAATCACTAACCGAATCTAAACAACAGACTGACTGAATACAAGCCAAACATTTCAAGTTTCGGTGAGATGTAAAATTAAATTGAAACAGTATGGGATTCGAACTACCTGATGACTCAACTTGTATTGATTGGTATGACAATTGGCTCGATAACGATCTATTGAACTCGAACTCCACTCGGCAATCACCACAAAAAATGGGATTATGGTCTCTGAATATGCGTTTTCTTGATGAAATCACGGGCTCAAGACTGTCACAATGACTCTCAGATTTGAATTGATAATTAATCGAATCAAAACAGAGATTAATTGGGGTCATAATGGATCTGTGTCCTCATGACTGGATATAGTGAGGGGCTATGTGACTAATCATTTATGTTAGTCGGGAATCACACATGAGTTTTTTTTCTCTGTCGAGCCTTAATTCTGAAATGACAAATGTAGTTAAAAAAGGACAACAGGGTATCATTCTTCGGATAGATGAAATAATATCATGCATACCTTACCACCTCCATGGACTTTCGGCAGTTATGTCTTCATTATTATGCCAATTGACAGCTAGCTTGTGCGAAAGCATGGGCTTTTCATTTTTCCCGTGGAAATCTTTTCGGTGGTTAACTGGGTTTTTGCTTTCTCCCTTAACTACCGAGAACGAAGGTTTTCGATGGTTAATGAGCGCTTTCCAGGCTCGCCTAAACCACCGAAACATGAGATTATTTCTTTTGCTTGACAAAACCAAATCAAAAGTTCTTTCCAAGTTTATTTACAGAAAATAGACTCTCTAATATACCTAAAGAAATTTAGAAATAAATTTTTTGGAATATAGTCTATCACCTAAAAAGAAAAATCTTCATCAATTTATTTGAGGAGATAACATTGGCTCCTATTGGGGATGAACACCTCCCTTTGAGGTTTCAAGAACCACAGAACCAATGCCTTTCCTGAAAAAGAAAACTTAAAACTATCTGCTAGTGTTTCCATTGGGCATGGAGTTATTCTGTAAAAATAAAGACTAAAAATAAAATTACAATGACAAAGCTTCACAGCCTTAGACAAAATAGAGTTTTACAAATCGCCCATTGACTGGGCCACCGAACATTTCTTCACCTCCCATACTTTGCAAAATGAATGTTTTGTTGTGTTGTACTTGAGTTATCATGAAAGGGTCGGTCCACAAAGAATCAAACTTGTTATGTTTGCCTTTATCCTGTCTGAGGGAATCCCATTTCAAAACCCAATCACCAACCTAAAAATTAACTACCTTTTCCTTCCTGTCAAAGGTATCCTTGATCCTCTTTTGATGAGCCTCTTATTTGTCTACCAATTGTTCACGGACCTGCTACAGTTCTACGAAATCGAGCATTCTTCTTACCATACCATTTGACTCAGTTTTCTCTTCCTGAAAGAATCTAGCCACTAGTAAAATTAACTGAACAGGAAAAATGGCATCAGTCCCATAGACCAATTTGAATGGAGAGGTTCCTATGGACTTTTTGATAGTTACTATGTCTGCCCACAGAGCAAATTTTAGTTTAGAATCCCAATTCTTTTTGTTCTCCTCTAAAAGATTTCTGATGATTCTGATTAAGCTCTTATTAGATGATTCGGTCAGGCCATTACCTTGAGGGTAGTAGGGGGTTGAATGTACCAACTGGATGCCCATTGATTCACACATGTCGACCAATGAATCAGCTTTGAAATCTATTGCATTATCTATTACCATCCTTTTGGGGCAGCCAAATTTTCTCAAGATGTTTTCATAAAGAAATTTCATGACAACCTGTTGAGTGGCATTCCCGGTGGGAACTGCCTCTATCCATTTTGTAAAATAATATGTGGCTACTAAGATCCACTTATGTTGACCACTAGACGAAGGATTTATCTCACCTATAAAATCTAAACCCCACTGCTGAAAATCAGGGGCAGAGATTTTAGATGTTGTTTTCCTGTGAATCTTTGACATTTATCACAAGCTTTGACGAAGGCACACACATATGAGAAAAGAAAAGGCCAATATTACCCAGCCCTTAGAATTTTATGAACTGTGGTCTTCCAGTAATGATGACCTACACAAACACTTGAATGAAACTGATGTATAACTTCCACTAACTCTTCTTTGTCTAAACATCTGAGTAGTAAACCAGCAGGGTCTTTCTAATATAACATATTATTGTAAATGAAAAATTTGATGGCTCTGAGCTTAAGGGCTCAGGCTTGAGTCATGTTGAGTTCAGGAGGAACCTCTAGCTTTTGTAAAAAATGTATAATACCTTAGTACCATTCACAAGAAGACAAATGCTCTGCCACCTGTTGATTGTTACGTTGTCCTTCTGCTGCCACCTCTGTCTGCAAATTCGCCGAATTTTCCCCTATGAAATTTATGTCCAGTAGCTCATGGTTTACCTCCGTTAAAAGCTTAGCAAAGCCTTGTCCTTTTACCAATTTGGTGGGCTTCACTTCAATGTCGAACTCGATCAACTTTGCAATCCATTTAGCTCTCTTTCCATCAATATCACGCTGAGTCAAAACATCTTTCACGAAGGGTGAAGGAACATATGCAATGACTTTTGAGTGGAGGATATAAATTCTGAAAGCTTTTAAAGATTTTATGAGAGCATAGGCTTGTTTTTCAATAGGATCATACCTTAGTTCATCATCTCTGAGTGTTTTGTTGAAGAAGGCAACTGGGTGATCCATACTGTCATCATCTTTCTGTCACGGGACTGTTGCCACTGTGTCATAAGAAGCGAAGGAAAAAATGTAGAAATTCTTGTTGTAATCCGGACTGATCAGAGTCGAGGATTCCATGATAGCCTGTTTGATATCCTGAAATGAATTCCTTGCATTGTCTATCCATTTTATCTCAGACCCCTTTTTCAACATACATGTTATGTGTTTTACTAGCTCGAGAAAATTTGGAACAAATCTTCTAACAAAATTAATCTTACCGAGCAGCGATTGAATATCATTTTTCGACCTTGGTAAGGATAGCCTATGAATTGCTTCCACCCGAGCTGGATCAATTTTCACGCCTTTTGTTGAGACAATGTGGCATAGGAGCTTTCCTTTCCTGAGAGAAAAATGGGACTTTTTGGGATTCAATGAAATTATGAACTGCATGCACTTCAGAAAAAATCTTTTTAAATGCTTTAGATGCTCTTCATGACTGCTGGAATAAACTGTGATGTCATCAAGATAGATGAGGACAAACTTGTCCTTCTCACCCACGAAATATATGTCCATGGCCCTTTGAAACGTGGCCCCAGCATTCATTAATCCGAATGGAATTTTGGCATACATAAAGGTACCCCAAGGAGTAGTAAAAGCAGTCTTCTCTTGGTCATGAGGATGGACAGAAATCTAGTTATAGCCAGAAAAACCATCTAGGAAAGACATAAGAGTAGCCCCTGAAATTCTTTGCAGGAAATTTTCCATCTTAGGTAGGGGATAGTTATCTTTCTTAGAGCATATGTTTAGGTTTCTAAATCCCACACATAACCTTACCTCACAATTTTTCATTCTCACTATTACTAGATTTGCAATCCATTTAGAGTATCTCAAAGGGATTATGATCTTAGCATCAAGAAGCTTTTTTATTTCTCTTTCAATTATAGGCAAAAGAAGAGGATTGATAGGTCTGAGATTTTGTTTGAAAGGGATGGTGTCCTTTTCAAGTGGGATCTTATGTTGAATTATCTCATGGTCATAAGTTTTTAGATCACTATATTTCCAAGCGAAAACATCAGAAAATTCTTTCAAAATGCTGCCATATTCAGACTTCTGATCAGCAGTCAATTCAGAGGATAGATTTATGAATTTAGGCTGGCTTTCGCTTCCTATGTTGTGCTCCTGAACTGCAGGCTCTTTCTCCTTCTTATCTGGCTTGTAGGGAACATCGTTATGATCAAATAGCTTTTCAAGAGGTACCAAACCCTGAGGTATATAATTGTTAGGCAGTTGAACAATATCATGTTGACCCAATTTTTGTTTTAGCTTAGGCTTCTGGGATTCCTCTACATTTAGATTTTGTTGATCGACATGCATATCAGAAAATTCATCTACCACCTGGAGAAATCTATTAAGTTCATCATCATCTTCAAAAAAATTCCAGTATTTAATATTGTCGGGCAAAGATGGTCTATATTTGACTTGGATTTCATAATTGAGCCTGGGAGGCATGGGAGGAATAAACATGATGGCTGAAACAACAAGGGAATCCGCAAGATGATTCATATCTCTGGGTATATAAGAAATGTCAAAAATGGAAAAAGAATCTCTAATTTTCCATACCTCATCCATGTAGGCTTTCAATCTGACATGCTTTGCTTGGAAAGTATTGTTTACTTGTTGAATGATGAGATCCGCATCTCTGAACACCTTTAATCCTTTAATCCCCATCTCCTTGGTTTTGTTTAAGCCCAATATCAAAGCCTCATACTCTGCTATATTGTTAGTAGTTTTGAAATCAAGCTTAAAAGACAAATGCATAGCCTTTTCCAGAGGAGAAATCAAAACTACCCCTGCACCTGCTGAATCTTTGGTACTGGCCCCATCAAAATACATGGTCCAAACTGGAACACCCTTATCATCAGTTTGTTGTTCAGTGGGCTTCACAAGCTGCAAAGGTGCTGATTGAGAATCATCTATTTGAAGAATGCATGAGCCAAAGTCTGTGTCTACAGCATAAATAGGGTGATTTACAGAATTTTTTGCATCATTGATGATGTAGGCAAGTTGATTCTCTCTGTAAAGTATTTTTATCTCTCCTCCAAACACCAGGATCGTAGCATACGAAAGATCCATCTGCAAGGTACCCCCTAACCTTTTTCTCCATGGACGTGACAAGAGGAGTCCTAACTTGGGTGGGATATCAGCAACCACCACATCCATTACCATGCTTCTCATTGGTAAATGGGAAAGGTTTATAACAAGGCCTTTTATGAGGCTAAGGCATATGACTTTCCTAGAGTCAAAAGAGAAGAGATCATGATATGGTTTGGTGACCTCAAGCCCAAGCTCATCCATCACTTCTTTGGGCATAAGATTATGTGATGCTCCTGAATCAAGCAAGCAGTTATGAAGGATCTTATCATGAACATTTAGGGATATATAGCAAGGTGGACAAGAATCATCTCGATCTTCTATCATAGGCCCTATAGTTACCGTTGGTTTGTCATCTTGTAAGCTTACAAAATCAGCAGATGAAGAGGTATTTGGCTCAAGGGACTTCAGGATGGCAGACTTGAAAATGTCATTCTTCATAAGCTCGGTCAATGGCATAGGTATTTTTACTTTCTGAATTTCTTATTCGAAATTGAAAGACTATGATGATTTGTCAGAAGTTTTTACCTCATTAGAAGGAGCTCTGAGGATAGCTTGCTCCTTGACTTGGGGCTGAGATTGCTTCTGTTGTTGTTTTGCAGAAATAGGGGTCTGCTTTACAGGAGCAGCAAGCTGCTTGGAAGAAACTTCTTTCTTCTTCACAGGAGCAGTGGGCAATGGTTTAGGAGCAGCATTTTTTGATCTTAAATTATAACCTTGTTGATCATCTATCTAATAGACAGATTCTTCAATACTTGCCTCATGAATCTCTTGATCCATCTAGGCTTCTTCATAGTCTACTTGTGTCAAAAAGGAGGAATTATTTCCGTCACCAAAACAATTTATGTCGTCTGCTTATTCAACTTCATCATGATATATCTATTGTTCCTCTTCTAGCATTGCATTTTGGAAAGGGGGTCTGATTCTCTGATCATCAGCTGCATTCTTGTCTCTCTGAAGGATCTGGACTTGTTGATTGTTCCTTCTGTAAGGGAAATCATTTGGATTTCTAGGGACAAAAGCATTTGGCTCTTTTGTCCTTGCTAGTTGTTGATTCTTAATCTTCAATTTTGACATTTTAGATGTCAAGTTGTCCAACATCTTGGCCATCTTTTCCATTTTTCTATTAGAAGAAGAAGGGGGCTCAACAGAAAAATTCTTTCTCTCAACCTTTCCTTTGAGTTTCTAAGATGCCATAATATTTTATTCGACTTCGAGAGCAGCATCTTGCATTAAAGCAAGTGTGGATGATCTTCTTTCTCTAAGGATTAGACAAAAATCTGGATCAAAAGCAACAGAAAATGTGATCTTTTTTGATGCATCACTTAGCTTGATCTCTGCAGGGATCTTGCCAAACATTCTATTAAATCTTTTGATGAAGTCTGAGACCAACTCCCCATCTTCTCTTCTTAAGTTTCTGAATTCAGAAATGTAATATAGTAGATGTCTTCTTTCTCCCCAATGTTTTAAGAACACCTCATCTAGTTGCTCAATACTTGTCACTGAATTTTCCGGTAGCTATTTGAACCACTTCTGGGCTTAGCCATCCAATCTTTGCACAAAAACTCTGGTCCACACATCTTCTTCTGAAATGTTAATATTTTCAGCATAAGCATAAAAAGCTTCTATATGTTCTTCAGCAGTATAATCCCCAGCTCCGGTAAACTTTGGCATATATTTCTGATAATCTCTGGTTGGCATGGCAGATAAGGGATTGGGCAAGACAAGTGGAGCATACATATTTGCTAAAATATGTTCCATCTTGGTTAAAGGGATAGCCATGGCAATCTTGGGGGTTGATACAGAAGAAGAATTTTCAGGAGATGAAGGTTGAGATGGGATGGCTGAGTTTAAATAAAATGGTTGTCTCATTTCACTTTGAGAAAAATTTTCAAAAATGGGTGGAAAATAAGAGGCCTTGTAAAACTAACAAAGAAATAAGGCTAAGATTTCTTCTCCCTTAGAGGACATATCATGTAAAATATCTTCGAGAATAGGCAGATTAGTATGAGTGTAGAAAACACCCTCTATAGGCTTTGTGGGTGAGGAATTCAAAGAAGAAGAAGAAGAGGTTACTTTTTGCTGAGGGGACCCTGTAATTACCTCTTTAAGGTTGGATGTAATATCATGCTCAAAAATAGAGTCTGTAACATTAGAGGAAAGTGAAGGCTCCTCGACCTTTAATTTTTTAGATACAATTTCAGTTTCCTGAGAACTATGAGTTTCAGCAGCAGGGGATTCAACTAGAGGCCTTTTAGATATGAAAGAAGAACTGTTGGTTTGAATACCTAGATTTGATGTCTTTGCAAATCCAGAAGCTTGTCTTTGTAAATCCTTTCCCCTACTGATGATCTTCTCAGGGTCAGGAACTGGTGTTGCCAGTGGGCCTTCTTGGTTTGCCCTGGTGTGAGCTCTTTTCAGAGCCACTTCGTTTCAATGGAGTCACCAGATAGATGATTACAACCCAAATGATGTCCAGTCTTTGTCTATCAATTAATGTAAATCTATGTCGTCTCCCAAGGAAGCTAAGCTTCGATCTCCTCTCCCCAGCAACAGCGCTAATTTGTTATCACTCCAGGAAACTCTCCTAGGCTGTAAGTCAGAGATGCCTGGTAACTTAATCTTTTTGGAAACTATTTTCTCAATAATAGGTGTGGGTTTGGATCAAGATGAATATCTTAACCTCTGGATTGTATTCTCGAGACAATCTTAACTATATTCATGCAACACAACGCCTTCAAGAGCTATTGTCAGATAGGTATGTATAACAAATGGATAAGAAAACTAATCAGTTAACCAAAACATACATAAACCATATATATGATGGGTCAACAAACTAGCCAAAGATGCTTATGATTCTTGCATAACAATCAAAAGTAAGATGACAGTTACCATAGGATCATTAAACAGAGACAAAAGAACGAATTCCACTCATATGCATAGACAAAGATGAAAGAAGGTCTGACAGTAAAAAATGAAAGAAGCTTGCAGGTTAATATATTAAAGAAAGTGTCTTTCATACAAAACAGTAGAATATAGAACTCAAAATTCAACCTCTTGTTCATCTTCAGTCTTCAACTTTATAGCCTTTACAACACAGTATCTAGATCCTGAATTAATGGATCAGATATGCCTAAAATAGAAATTCAAAACTAACTTTCAAAAGATAAGGAATGATTCTCAAAATGAGTTCAATCCCACATTTCATGGTCTTCATATCTTGTAGATTCCTTGTGCAGTGCAGAATAGCCTTCCAAGGCTGATTGATGACTCTTCCAAGAGATAAAATTCGAATTTGTTGAGATGTGCAAAAAATCCCAATTTGTTGCCACCAAAATAGGTGCCCAAACCAACTTGGCTACCTTTTCTAATCCTTATGCATCAAAAATGGATCTTTAAACTGAATATATAATTCATCATCTATCCATCATGAGTGTTTTCAAATGATTTGGATCGGGAAAACCTTGATCTGTGCAAAATTTAGCTTCCTTTGTCCAGTTACAGGTTTCGGTGGTTAACATAGAGGACTTCAGGGTGTATTATCTACCGAAAGCTTTGCTTTCAGTGGTTAATGAACAGTCATCCTATTCGCCTAAACCACCGAAAACTTAGCTTTGTCAAAATTTCAAAATTTGCAAAAATGATTACCTTGATGCTTTGTTGAGTGTTCAAGGTCTTTTGGATGATGCAGTTCTTCCTCATGCAGATCTGTGAACTTCAAGTTGTTGTGTGGAAGACTGTGGTATATCTACCATTATTGTAGCTAACTTGGCTAGAGTTTCCAAAAATGTTTTTTCCTGTGTTGGAGGTTGAGAATCTTTTAATTTCAGCCTCAGAAGCCTAAGTTGTATGTACAGCTTCATGTTCTCCCTTATCAGCACCTTGTTCCTGTCCCTGATTTTATCATGCTTTTCTTTGAGACTTTGGTTCATGTTGAAAAGTTATGCATTTCTTTCAGTCAAGTCTGTATTTGCCTTTTTAATAACTCTTTCTAAGACTTCCATCTCATAGATTTTCTTCAGGATTTTATTGATTTTCTAAGCCTTAGATGCTTTAGGCTTTCTTGAAGAATATTTTGCTAATGGTTGATTGTGTTCATCTGGAGGATTTGGTGAGGGCAAGTTGGGATAATCTTCTGCAACTTGCTCAGCCTATTCATCACCTTGTGTCTCTACTAACTCCTTCTCTGGCTCTGAGTCATTGTATGGTAAGTTTAAAGGGTTATCTCCTTCAGCAAGGTCCTTGGTCTTCTCACCCTCAAACTGTAACTTTCTTTTGGTTCTTTTTCTTTTAGCAGAGGATGATTTTGTCGTCTCTCTTGGTGGTGAGATAGCCTTCCTCTTTCTTAGACTGCTCTTAGGGGTGAGAGACTTCTTAGCAATGGACCTCTTCCCCTTTTCATCCTGTTGAAAATTGGTTTGGAACTCATTCCAAAATAGGAATTAGTTCCAGTCTACTTGTTTCTTCTTCAATGACTCTTTAATAATAAGTGTAATCAAACCCTAGTGTGACAATATGCTAGCCACCTTGGTAGGTTTTGCCTTGACTTGTCTGGTCATTTTGGTGAGATATTTGTGTAGGTAGAAGGGCAAATTGATGGGAGACCTGCCTATAAAATGATTCAATAACTTGAAGTGATCAAACATGACTCCGTTGTATCTACCTTCACAGGTGATATAGACAAATATTGCCTTCAGGAGAGATTTCCACTTAGGTTCCAGATAAGACATTGGTATGTCTTTTTTCCATATAAGATCTTTGTGCAAAGGTTGTAGGTAGGATCTAAATTCAATGTTTGAAGGCAAAGTTGATTTGAACCAGCAATCCCATGTTCTAGGGAGACCAGTGAACTCAGCTATGGCTGCCTCATCGACCACAAACTCCTCTTTTCCCACTGTCGTTGCTCTTCCATCATACAAGATAGCAAAGGATTCAAACACATGTTGGTGGAACTCTGCCAGTTTTTCATAGTATGCATAGACTCCTGCTTGCTTGAAGAACTTGTCCACCTCAGGGTGAGCCTCAACGTACCAAACTCCATCCAATTAATCCCTTAGAACTGGCCTTTTTTTTGGCATTTAGTAATTGTTGACCTGTACCTGTGACTTAGGAAAATTTTCGTGCCAGGGGGACAAAGACTCTATGATTTAGGGTGACAAGGAGTATGAATTAGAGTAAAACAAATGAGATAGGGTGACTTAGAGTTCTGATTGCATAGCTCAATCACTAACCGAATCTAAACAATAGATTGACTGAATACAAGCCGAAAATTTCGAGTTTCGGTGAGATGTAAAATTAAATTGAAACAATATGGGATTCGAACTACCTAATGACTCGAATTGGCTTGATTGGTATGACAATTGGCTCGATAACGATCTGTTGAACTCGAACTACACTCGGCAATCACCACAAAAAACGGGATTATGGTCTCTGAATATGTGTTTTCTTGATGAAATCATGGGCTCAAGACTGTCACAATGACTCTCGGATTCGAATTGATAATTAATGGAATCAAAACAAAGATTAATCGGGGTCATAATGGATATTTTTCCTCATGACTGGAGATAGTGACGGGCTATGTGACTAATCATTTCTATTAGTCGGGAATCACACATGAGTTTTTGTGTCTCTGTCGAGCCTTAATTCTGAAATGACAAATGTAGTTAAGAAAGGACAACAGGCTATCAATATTTGGATAGATGCAATAATATCATGCATACCTTACCACCTCCATGGACTTTCGGCGGTTATGTCTTCATGATTATGCCAATTGACAGCTAGCTCGTGCGAAAGCATGGGCTTTTCATTTTTCTCATGGAAATCTTTTCGGTGGTTAACTGGGTTTTTGCTTTCTCCCTTAACTACCGAGAACGAAGGTTTTCAATGGTTAATGAGCGCTTTTCAAGCTCGCCTAAACCACTGAAACCTGAGATTCTTTCTTTTGCTTGACAAAACCAAATCAAAATTTCTTTCCTAGTTTATATACAGAAAATAGACTCTCTAACATACCTAAATAAATTTAGAAATAATTTTTTTGGACCACAATCTATCACCTAAAAAGAAAAATCTTCATCAATTTATTTGAGGAGATAACAGCTTTCTCATCTCTTAAACTCTCATTTTGGACAGCCCCCTAGTAGATTCCAACATCCTCCTGAAGGCAGGTTCGGACCACTGGTTGGTTCAGCTCTGGGTTGACACTATTGCTACCCCCAAGCTCAAGCCCTTCAGATTTGAAAAAATTTGGCTCTCCGATCCATATTTCCAGGAGTTATCCCATCACTAGTGGAGCACTGCAGAAACACAAAGGGGCACAAAAATGTACTGCTTCCATAAAAAACTCAAACATTTTAAACAACAGGTGTGCAAATGGAACAAAGAAGTCTTTGGGAACATTTTTCAGGAAAGCAAAATGTTGAAACAAAAACTAGAGAACCTTCAGGGACAATTCATTCACACCAGATACACAATCACTCAGCAGCAGGAGGAGAGTGAACTCAAAAGGAAACTAGAATAAAGACACAAGCAGGAAGAAATCCTATGAAGACAAAAATCTTGGGTACAATGGCTCAACGAGGGAGAAAAAAACACCAAATTTTTCCACCGTTCTATGATCCACATATGCCTTATCAATCGCATCACGAAGTTGGATGACTCGCAAGGCAACACCATGTTAGCTCATCAGTAAATAATGCACGATCTGACAGACTTCTACAAGGATCTCCTCTCAAAACCCAAGGTGGATCACATCTCAGCAATAGAGCGGGTCACCCAAAATATCCCTACTATAATCACCCATGAATAGAATGAGGCTCTCATGACACCAATAATGCAAGCATAACTGGATCAAGTTATTCAGAAGTTACCCATAGGCAAGGCTCCAGGCCCAGATGGTTTCACAACAGACTTCTTCCACTCCTGTTGGAAAATGTTAAGGGAGGAAGTGTGACAGCTGGTGGAGGAATCACGCAGCTCAAGCAAAGTTCTTCTAGCACTAAATTCCACTTTCCTCACCCTAATACCCAAAGAAGAAAGAGTCACAAATCCGAAGAACTTCAGACCCATATCTCTTTGCAATGTGATTTACAAAATCATTTCCAAGGTCATAGCTCTAAGACTCAAACCAATTCTACCCTTCATCATCTCCAAGGATCAATCAGGATATTTCGAAGGAAGTCAAATCATGGATAGCGTCATACTTTTCCATGAAATCATTCACTTGCTCAAAATCACTCGTACTCTAGGTATGCTCCTAAAACTTGACATTTCAAAATATTTTGACATGAAAGCGCTCCTATCGGCTTTTGATTTCAACAAGGATTGGGTCTCTTGGATAATGAACCTCATTTCCTCAACCTTTTTCTCAATCCTCGTCAATGGTGTCCCCTCTCAACCCTTCTCCCCCTCAAGAGGAATAAGGCAAGGCGACCCTCTCTCCCCTTTCCTTTTTTTCATAATGGTTGAAGGTCTATGACGTTATATCAAGTCTTCAATTCAAAATGGATCCCTCCAAGGCCTCCCTCTTCATCGGTTACAATCGAAAGCCTCCCATAGCCAATTTTTCAATGACATGTTGCTTATAAACACCCCCACCATGCAGGAATCAATTAAACTAAGCTCCATCTTCTCTGATTTCAGTGAAACCTCTGGCACCACCATTAATCTGGCCAAATCGAAACTCATATTTTTTAATACTCCTGTGGAAATCCAACAACACCTTTCTCCACTTCTGAATACCCCTGTCTTCACCCTACCCTCTCACTACCTGGGACTCCCTCTTTCTAACTCAGCAGCCAAAAACATCTCCTGGGACTCTCTCCTACTCTCCATCACCAATCGTCTTAGCAACTGGACCTTTCTCTCCCTCAACCTTCCAGCCAGAATTGTTCTCTTAAATTTAGTCCTCTAGGCCATACCAACTTACCTCTTCTTAGCCCTAGCTGGCCCCCAATCAGTCATAAATAAAATAAGGAATTTGCAAAGAAACTTTCTATGGCATGAACACAACCTGAACAAAAAATGGGCTCTATTTAGCTGGGACAAATTCTGCAACCCCAAATCTTCAAGTGGACTGAACCTCCGGGACCCTAGAAAATTAAATAGCACCATGGGAGCAAGAATTTGGTGGAGATGGCTCAAAACACCAGCAGAGATCTGGGCAAAACTCTGGAAATGAAAATATGCCCCAAATACGCACCAAAGTCAACTTATAAGAATGCAGGAGCAAATGCAGGGCTCCAACATCTGGAATGCGGCCTAGAAAAATCAGCCACTCATACAGGAACATGCTTTATGGGAAATTCGCAATGGCCAGAATGCCCTATTCTGGACGGATTCCTGGCAGCAAATGCCACCCCTTAAACTGGAAGAAAATCTACAATCCTACAAAAATCACATTCAATATCTTGCCACTCTCAAAGTAGCAGATTTATGGATAGACACCCCCAGCAGCTCTCCTTGACAAATATGGAAATCTACTCATCAGGAACTCCAAGTGGCAATGGATTGTGACCTACGGCACTGGAAACAAGCTACAACCCAAAGGCGAATCCATAAAAGTATAGACCGAGATATTCTCATATGGGGATACACACCTCATGGAAGCTTTACTCTTAAGGAGGGATACACTCTTTAGGAGAAATTCCACAATCTTCAGAAAGATAGCATCTGGACAACAATATGGAAATCAAAACTCTGGCCCAAAATCACTACATTCCTCTGGCTTCTACTCTAGAACAAGATATTAACCTGGGACAATCTTCAAAGATGGGGTTTCATTGGCCCCTTGATCTGTCATCTCTTCCATCTCCAGGCAGAAACCATGGAGCACCTCCTAAATAACTATCCATTCAGTGAGAACATATGGAACCAGGACACCCATTTCATGAGAAGAACCAAACGAGTAAAACACGGCATCATAAGCACCATTAGAGATTGGGGCTTTGTCTCCTTCAAAATTCCTATCCTGAACAAAACCTGGCAACTCTTACCAGGCTTTATAGTTTGTCAAATATGGAAAGAGAGGAACAGAAGAATATTCCATTCCCAGCCCTCTCCTCCCACCCTCCTCTGGAACACAATCCTCGTGCATCTCTAGGAAACTCTTCAGTTACATTTATGGACCAAGGAAGACTTCCCCACTGACCTAGGTGAGCTCTCGCTCCTCAACTATTGGGGCTTCTTGTTTTCTCACTCCACCACTCCTCAGTAGCCCCCTCTAATTTCAAAATCCTTCAGTCCCTCTAAGTGGCTCCCCCCCGCTAGGGTTCTATAAGGTCAACTTTGATGGCGCTTCAAAAGGTAATCCAGGGCACTCAAGATATGGAGAGGTCATAAGAAACGGCTTGGGCCAAATACAAAGCCTCACTACAAAAAATATTGGTTGTGACATCAACAACTCAGTAGAAATTTGGGGTCTCATCAAAGGAGTGAAAATGGATCTAGATCAAAACCTCACTTGTCTGATCATTGAAGGAGACTCCAAAATCATAATAGACTTGGAAACAAAAATCCTGAATGGAAAAGATCTAGGAAAAATCAACCCCAGTTGGCACCTCCTTGGGCCTCTTTACAGCTTCCAAGCTCTTCTCAGACCATCTCTAACTCTAACCCCCTCACACATTCGGCCAAGTGAAAACAAAGTAGCGGACAGACTAGCCAATGCAGGGGTTGACTCTATGTAGCAGATCATTCTCCACTATTCCAGGCAGTCCCAAAGTTCACCCCTATGGCACCAATGCAAGGAGATTGCCCAGCTGGATGGCCCTAATTCGGATGGGGTTCCACCTATATCTACTTAGAAATTCTTCCAAGCCAGAAATGATTAGAGGCTCAGAAGAGAGGGTGATCATAAGAAACAGTGGAGAATATCTTCAACCGTCAAATGTCTTCGGGAGCTCGGCAATCAGGAGTTCGAAGCACGAAGGAGGTTGCTTCCCAAAGTCGCAAAAAGTGCAAGAGAATATGGGACGTTGGTGCTCGAGGAGAACTGGAACGTTGGTGCTCGAGGAGATATGGACCGTCGACAGATGATTTCGGGAACTCAGCAATCAGGAGTCAGGAGCTCAGAAGGAGTTGTCTGCCAAAGTTGCGAAGTCGCGAAATGAAAAATCATGAAATGTGAGAGAGAATCTGGATCGTTAATCCTGCGGAAATCTGGACCATTGCTCTGGTCCCAAAGGACTCGTAATTTTGGGTATCAAAAGAAGTGGAACACTCGGTTCTTCACTATCCCGAGGCGTAGAATCTTGAAATCTAGAGCAACCAACAGTCGCGAAATGAGAACTCACGATACAATCGTAGTGAAGTTCGAGGGTTTCAGAAAACAGTGCAAGCCATTCCTCTGTCAACGCAAAGTGCGAAGTCAAGAAGAGGATCTCAGTCATTGGTTGCGGGCCATCAAGAACCGTTGATCTGATTTGATGTTTTAGGGGACTTGGACCTCGGGAAACTGAGAAAAGCAATGTAATTAGTTAGACCTTCAGCCGTGGGCATTTTTTATATGTATATAGGTTGTAGGTCTTTTTGCAAGCCTTCAACTGAAATTAATATAAGGATCCACTTTTATTCACAAAAAAAAAACAATGTATTCATTGTTATTCTCAGATAACTTAAGTGACTAGGTAGTTAATATATATAAATATTTCTAATGAACACAATCGACTATGATCATCATTACTAATTTATTATAATTTTTAACATTATCAATCATTAATATTAATATTAATTATAATAATTGGTATTAATTATGAAATATAATATTGTTTTTAATTAAAATGTATTAATAAATTATTTTTAAATTGTTATAATTTAATATTATTAAATTATGACATTAATTTTAATAAAAAAAATTATTATTAATTAAAAGGTAATCATTTTTAAGCTCTTATATTTTATTATTAATTATTGTTAAATTGTTATAGACTAGACATGTCAAAGCATATTGAAGAAATTCAATAACAAACAGTGCAAAACTGTAAAAATAATAAGGTATCATGTCCTTAAACTTAGGATAGCTCAAACTGTCTTTTCATTAAACTCATAGACCGCTTATTGAACAAACAGTGATTAATAACAAGAGGGTATCCTAGCAAACATACCCTTTGTGTCCCTAAAGTCATTTGGTTCTACAATTGAGCATCATTGAACTCAAAAACATGTTCCATTGACACTCGGGGTTGACCACCCTAGGAACCCCCATAACAATCTCAATAATAGATCCATCCCTAACCGGTCATAAGAATGCTAAACATAACAGTGCTAAATATGATTTCCAATCCCTAAAAAACTCACCTCTGCAATAGTTTGAACTTGCCACCACACAAGACCATAGAAATAACAATGGCAAAGACTTAACATGATATTTTCCAAAAGAGTGCAGATGAATGTATCAAACAAGAAAAACCACTTGCTATGCTCCACCTCTATTCTCTTTCTCTCAAGTCCATCAGGTTGTTCTTCCCTATGTGACAAGAAGTTCACACCAGTACTAATGGTGCTACTTTTATTGCTTATGCTTCATATGAGCATGAATGGCCCTTCATAGTGCATCTGATATGAAAAGATGCCAACCTATTTGTCCATTTATTCTTCATAATTTTTATGCTCTATGCTTCATTGTATGATCTTGATATTATACACATGCATTTACTCATGTAAGGTCCTCCTTTGCTTAAATCCTAATATTGTATGATGAATTAAATCATAGTACCACATTTATTGTGTCCGTTTTAGCAACCTACTACCAAGAATCAATGGGTGCTCCCCAGAAGAATGGCATCAAAATGGTATATGGTAATACAATAATAATATCATAACACGATAGATTTTTAATTCTTGATGTAAACCATTATGCAAGCCCTTTTCTTGCATCATTTTATGTATTTTCACACAATGCACATGATGTAATGGAAACACAAACTTCAACATAGGAATATGCAAGTGCAATGCAGTTAAGTGAATTTTTTTCATGTAGCATTGTTTGTGTCATACTATGACTCAAACTTGTCATAAAAATGATGCAAATTCATGATGTGTACCAAGCAAAAAGACTGAAATGTGGTTGATAAGGCATCAATGACACAAAGCTACAACACTAGAGCCTTATATTTTAATAATGATAATACATATTTTAATAATGGCAATACAAGATTTGATTCCTATAAAATGATAGTTGTAAAGGGATTAAGGTGACTTGCATCCAATGATTAACTCTCAAAATATCCAAGGTTTTACTTCACTAATCTCATCTCAAGATAAAATAGTAGTAATAATGAACTGCCCATATCTACCAATTCTACCATTGTTATAACCCATCTAACAACGTAGTCTATAACCCATGCCTCTAGTGTGATTCTCAATAGTAGGAGATGACACTTCATCAATAGCCAATATTGCATGACAGTAAATTGTGTCAAATGAGGTTTGATGATTGTCTTTCAAAGTATCAATACCTTACTTCTCCTTTAATTCATAATGGTGCAAATACTAATGGAAGAATACTCATGAGTAGCTACAAGTATCGGTGGAGATGCATTAACATAAGTATTGAGGTTTTGAGAGAAGAAATGAACATCATCTTTCAAGGAGTCAAGTAATTTTTCCTTCTTTGTTAACTCTTTCCAAAGTGTTTGGAAAGCATGAGTATTGGACTTGTACATCTCATTTACATGAAATTTCTAACTCTCAACTAGTAGTTCATCATACTTCATAAAACCAAACAAAAAAGTTTTCACTTTATTGATGAAATCCTCAAGATGACCTTTAATACTCCTTAATTCACATACCTATTGTACAAGGTCCTAATTGAAGTTGTGTACAGCCTAAATGGCATTGTCCTTCTTGTTCAACCAAGAAAGGAAGAGGTTATTATCATGCTTAAAATCATAATACTTGTGAAAGAGATGAGAATCATCATCCTGAAGTGAGACAACCTCCTCATGAAGATGGATAACAAATTACTACATCAAAATCATCCCATATCATAAATAGATACTAATGTATATTAGTAGGATTATGGTTGCTTAGTTGCAGAATGCTAATACTAGGCTGAAAAACAAAGGTTGACTCATTGCAATAAATAATGAACACATCATAGAAAGAAAGATAAAGAAATACATGAATACATAACATCATAAGATCCACATGTGTTTGGTGGGTATTTCTTATCCAATCAATCAATATAGCTCATATACATATTATGTGTTACATAAAACATACAAATAAGACAAAACCTCAAATATATATGAGTGGGATTTAGATTAGGTTCCCCTCAACCCATAAAGGATAGGACCAAAAGCCTACCTAATAATGACCAATGTGGGCTATAACTACCCACTAAGTTTAATTCATAAAATATATTAAGGGAAATTGGAGCCACGAGTCAATATTAGCACACATATATCCAACATTCGCCCTTAATATTTTCAAGGGACACAAATAAGGAAAGTTAGAATAAAGGATGTTTAATCAAAGATTTTATATCCCAACATTTGTCTCATTTTTTTTTGCCCCTCCCTGTGCTTAATAGATTTGGGGTTAATGAGGATCTATGATAATGGATAGTAAAGTCATTTAAGCCTTATAATTTGCACTAGTATTAGTGCTAATGTTATTGGGACTTTTTATCAAAGCATGAAATGCATGATAAGACTTTGTATGTGAAAAAATGGTGTGAGAGTGAAGAGATTTTAGTTGCAATCAACCTTTTTCAATAAGTGGCATATGGAAGATCAAGGTTAATAGCAATGGGGGCATTGGGGTTTTAGGGAACTTCATTAACAATGGGACTATAGATTTTAAAGGGGACCATACAACTGTTTAGGGTTATTAACACTATGACCATAGGGGTTATTAGCACTAGGACCATACGGGTTATTAGGGGATTGTGTTGATTATTACTAGAGGGGGCATAGGGGATATTAGCACTAGAAACATAAAGGTTTATAATAGAGGGGCCATAATGGTTTTAGGGATTATTTGCACCAGGACCATGGAGCTTATAGGTGTCATAGGTGTTATTAGGGAAAGGGTCATAGGTGTTATTAGCAAGGTAATTGTAGGGGTTATTAGTAATGGGATAATATCAATTAAAAGGGATCATATCAGCTATTATCATAAGGAATATATGGTTTAATAACAAGGAAACCATAAGGGTTTCAGGGGTTATTAGTAATAGGACCATAGAAGTTATGGGGGTCATATGTTTTATTAATATAGGAATCATCAAGTTTATTAGCATGGGGAAAATAGAGGCCTTTGGTAATGAGACCATAAGGGTTATAAGTGACCATAGGGATTATAGGTACAATAGGGGTTACTAACATGGGGAAAATAGGGATTATTGGTACAAAAAACATAGGGATTTTAAGGATTTATTATCACTAAGGACATAAGGGTTATAGGGGTGAATGGCATGGGAACCATAAAGGTCTTAATATTTATTAGTACTTGGACCATAAGAGTTAAAGGGGGCACAATTGTTATTGGGGCAAGGAACATAGGTGTTACTAATAGGGAAACCATAGGAATTTCAAGAGTTATTACCATTAGGACCATAGGGGTCATAAGAGTTATTAGAGCGAGGAAGATAATGGTTAATAACAAGGGGAACATAGGGATTATAAGGCTTATTAACTCTAGGACTATAGGGGTAATAGGGTTTACATGTGTTATTAGGGAAGGGAGCATAGGAGTTATTAACAGGGGGGTCATAGACATTTTGTGGTTTATTATTAGTGGGACTAATATTTTAGGGGGGTATCAAGGATATTAGCAAAGGGGCCATAAACATTTAAGAAAATATTAGCATTGTGGTTGTGGGGTTGCAGGGGTCATAGGTTGTATTCATGTAGAAACCTTATTGAGTTTATTAGCATGGTGACCATATGTCTTTTAGGGGTTATTTGCATGGCATCATAGCGGTTTTAGGGGTTACAAGTAGGGGGACTGTAGGAGTTATAAGATACCATAGGTAACTTAAGGATTATTAACAAGGGGGCAACAAGGGTTATTAGCATAAACAACATAAAGGTTATTAATAAGGGAACCATAGGGGTTTTAGAGGTTATTATAGTATAACCATAGGGGTTATAAATATCATGGATATTATTAAGGTAGATATATAAGGTTTAATAGTAAGGGGATCATAAGGGTTGGGGTTATTAGCATTGTCGCCATACGATTTATAAGATATCCTAAGGGTTATTAACAAGGGGGATATAGAGGTTTTAAGTGTCATTAGCACCAAGGCAATAGGGGTTATAGTGGTCATAGGTTTTAATATGGCAAGGACAATAGGGTTATTAGGATAGGTAAGAAAGGGTTAAGAGAAGAGGGATCATAAGGACTTTAGAGATTATAATCAATGGGCCATAGGGTTTATATGAGACCACAAGTCTTCTTAACAAGTAGAACATATAGGATTTAAGAGTTATTATCACTAAGACCATATGGTTCAAAGTGGTCATAGGTTTTATTAAGGAAATGGCCATAAGGGTTATTAGTAGGAGGACCATAGAGGTTATTAAGAGGGGGGCCATAGGAACTTTAAGATTTATTAGCACTGGGAATGTATGGATTCTAGGGTTCATAGGTGTTATTAGCATGGGGATATAAAAGTTGATAGCAAGGAGACCATGGGTGATTTAGGGGTTATTTGCACTATGACATTAGGTGCTATAAGGATCATAATGGTTATTAGCATGGGGATGATAGAAGTTAATCATAAGATTACCATAGGGACCATAGGGTTTTTAAGAGTATTAATAATATGACCATAAGTATTATAAGGGGCCATAGAGATTCACAAGGTATTATATGGGTATTACTGGTTATTAGCATCGAAACCATGGTGGTTACAAGGGACCATAGGAGTTATTAGAATGGGTGATACAGCATATTGATTATAGGGGTTACATGTGTTATTATGGTAGGAAATACAAAGGTTATTAGCAAAGCAGCTATAGGAGTTTTAAGGGATATTATCATTGAGGTCATATGTGTTATAGGGGACCATAGGGATGTTAAGGGTTATTAGCAATGAGATCATCTATGTAATAAGGAACCATAGGGGTTAACAATGGGGGGGGAGGGCATGGGGGATTTAGTGATTATTAGAATTAGGACGATAATATTTTTAAGGTTCATGGGATTAATTAGGGTAGGGACTATAAGTTTACTAGTAATAGAATAATAGGGATGTTGGGGTTATAAGGGTCATACTAGTAATAGAATAATAAGGATGGTTATAAGGGTCATAGGAGTTAGTAAAGCAAGGAAGGTAGGAATTTATAGTAGGTGGGTAATAGGGATTTTAGAGGTTCTTAGCAATGAGACTATCAAGGTTATAAGCATAATTGATGTTATTAGGTTAGAGAAGATAAAAGTTATTAGCAAACATAACTTAGAGGTTTCATGGCTTATTAGATTTGATACCTTATAACTTATAGGGTCAAAGGTGTTAGTAGGGTAGAGAAGATATTATTTAATAATGGGGAGACCATATGGTTTTTAGGGGTTATTAGCATTAAGACCATAAGACTTATAAGTGTCGTTAGTAGGGTAGAGAAGATATTATTTAATAATGGGGAGACCATATGGTTTTTAGGGGTTATTAGCATTAAGACCATAA
>JZKD02S0323398.1:180556-199380 GCA_000966675.3 Picea glauca | reverse complement strand
AGGGTAGCTTATCCTCTTTCTCTGGAGGTAACTCAATCTTCTATTGTAGTCATGTCTCCATGGCCCAACTCATGTACTACACCATCTGGCACTAGAGATAACTCAATCTAAAATACAAGGATTTTCATACCTGCTCCCTTTGAAACTCATATTGTGTATGCTTATTTTAATGAATCATGTTTTTCCTATATATACTTCTTCTGATTACTAGAGCAAGTGTCTCATCATAGTATTCTCCCTCTTGCTGGGAGAATCCTCTAAACAAAAATCGGGCTTTGTACATATTTATACTCTTATCTGCAACATGCTTGATCTGTTAGATCAATCTTGGAAGTCACCACTGACTTCCCTTTCGGTATCAAGGAAAAATCCATATCTCAGTCCTTCTGACCGGATTCCTCCTCTGTCATTGAAACAAGGGAATTTCTAAGGAGATTTCATGTCTCGTAGAGGTCTCTGAAGCTACGATATATTCTTCTCAACTCATGGAATCTGTCTACCAGTCCTTGAAGATGTCTCTTTTTCCCATCTAATCCTTTCTGAGATCATGCTTACTGTGAGTCTTTATTTCTTCTAAGTCTACAAAAACTTCATAATCTCTGTAGGATATACTTGGTTTTGATTACCAAGTCTTAATATGAAAATTTGAGTCAGACTACAAATAAATTCTACTTCCTGTCAAGGTGGCTTTATTATCCATTGATCAAGTCTACTGTGCATTCTATTCTAATGTTCGGTCATCTTTGGAGCCTTCAGATCTGCATGATTTGTCTCCATATGAGATGTTCTGTATCTAGAAAAAATAAATTCTTCTTCTTCTTTGGTATATGGATGTATATGGTCATATATACAACTTGGATAGTCTACTCCATGTATCATCTAATATATTTCCTCCTACAATTGTCACTATAGCTCCCTCATGGTTATCACCTGTGACCTTCCCGGAACAAGAACAACAAGGGAGAAACAACAGACAAGAATAATACAACAAGGGAGAAACAACAGAAAAGAATAATACTCTTTGTAATAATAATAAAAACAATAGTGAGAACAATCATCACAATAGCTCCTTCAGAGCTATCACTTGTGACCTACTTGTAGCAAGTGTAAAAATCAAGAAATACAATAATAAGGAATGAGAAAAACACTCTTC
The DNA here is from genome assembly GCA_000966675.3 of Picea glauca. NCBI lineage: Eukaryota > Viridiplantae > Streptophyta > Pinopsida > Pinales > Pinaceae > Picea > Picea glauca. Next base: position 198,227 of record JZKD02S0323398.1, on the reverse strand, counting down.
TAGTGTTGTGATCAATCATTCCTCCATGGTAACCTGGAACCAAAACAAGAAGTTTCTCCTAGAGGAAATGTTAGTTATATCTGGTAGATGATTACAATAAGAATTTATCTCAATAGTGCTCACATGCTACCAAGTATTCAATAATAAAAATATTCAAAGATTGCTATCACAACTATAATGTTTAGTAGTTATCAAACTTGATATGTATAAATTTGAATCTTATCAATTTAAACAATCAAACCTGGAGCATGGAGTCTTGTCCTCAAGAATGAGTGTGTTTCTTTTCTTCCAAGTCCCCTTCACTCAATTTGACAAGTATTTTCTTCAACTTGTCCTCTGTACTAAGATAATATGCTCTATTGATAGAAAAATGGGTTAGAGAATAAACTATATAATCTCAACTTTAATCAATCTAATACTTTGACTTTAATTTTGATTTTGACCATTAGTTAGTATGAATGTCAAGATACAATATAGATGTTCATAATATCATAACAAATAGAGGCATATTAATTGATCAAACCTGGGGTATATTGATCCTGTAAATGTGTTGGATATGAGATCCTTTTGGATCTACGATTGTTGTTTAGACAAAAGATCCTTTCTCTTGCAAATACCCTTTAGAATAATGATACAGTTTTAACATATGTAAGTACATACCTCTGATAGTATCGGCATGTAGTGGCACCATCTGGTAGCAACCACAAGAAATAACGAACCTTTAAAACTTCAAAGGTGCTTCAACTTGTAACTTAAAGTTAGCTGGATATTTGCTAGGGTAAGGCACACTAGGACAATAAAAATCAGTCCCAACAGTTCATAAAATGTTTCACTATAACTGGTACTGCAACTAGAGCTGGCACTGCAACTGGCATGAAGGAACTGACACGAAGGAGTTGGCACTGAAACTGCAACTGATACTGCAATTGCAACTAATACTGCAACTGCAACTGCAACCTAGGGTTTTATGAGGAAACCCTAATTTTTCAAACTTCAAATTTCAAAATTCTGATCCAGGGAAGTGATGTGCCTTGCTTGGGTGAGTTCCTAGGTGATCTTAGTTTCAACAACATCCCCCAACAAAGTAAAAATGTCACTCTTAGGGTTTATGCAGAAACCATAATTCTACTGCAGCTGCAACACTGAACACTAAAGTTTGGAGAGGGTGCACTGAGGCTCGTCACTTCTTTATAAACTGTGAGTTGGTCTCTTTCATGCCTGCTCTGATACCATGTTGAAGTTTTACTTATAAAACTAGAAATTACGATTCTTCTTTATTATTATAATGATTTAACACATTAGTTGCATAAATAAGATCACTGAAAGAGAGGAAATCACAGAAACAATAGAGACACACATATTATCTTGGGAAACCCTCATGGGGAAGAAAACCCAACAAAACTTCCTCAATATAGATAGACCAAAGATTGAACATAAGATCCTCCTCTACTCCTTCAATAGGAAGAGTAGCACACCACTTGACCAAGAAATACCAAGAGATAGACTAGAAACCCTTCTTGACGTCACCCCCAGTTGCAACAACTTCTCCTCCAAGACTTGCACACTACAAAGCTAGGTGTGGTGAGTGTCCAAATGAGGCATCGACCTCTCTTATAAATAGTGGTATAGCCAGCCTATAATTAGGTTTGGTCTGACCTGTCACTTTACCCTCTTAATTTACAATTAACTGTCAAGGCACAATAGGTACGACTTTTACTAAGGCACAATAGGGCCTAATTAAATGTAATATAATAATATTATTCAACTCTCTCAAAAGTAGAATATTCTTCAAAGTTACAATATTTCAACAAATTAAAGCATTGGTTGTAAAAATTAGAAGTCTACTACATTGTGCATAATGTATGAGAGAAGCAAAAAATAGTATTTTCTAGACTAAAGCTAGAAGGCCATGCACAAACTTGGTGGGAGGACCACACTGAGGCACTTAGGTTGGGGGGAGACCCACTTGTGACTAAGTGGGAGGTATTCAAGGACCTCCTCGAGTGCCATCTTTACCTTATCGGGTATGAAAAGGCCAAAGGATTTAATGACACTACCACCAACAAAGGCTAGGTCATAGTATTCAAGAGTAGACTATAGAGTTTCAAAAGAAATCCTTTTAGTTGGGAATAAATCCTAGGTACCCATATATGGTCATAAAGTACCTAGGTAGTCTTCATAGTCATATAAGAAGGAAATCTATGCTATTTAATACCAAGACCATAGATGAGGTCTATGTATAGGCTCAATACATTGAATTTAGAAATATGAGGGGGAAAACAAATGGTTTGATGTAATTAAACCAACATGGATCTTTGGATATAAGCAACAAGAATAAAGGAAAAATGAAAAATAAGAATATGTCTTCCACTACACACATGTGAAAGGACCTTAATAGCCATTGCAACCATTGCAGCATTGATGCTCACATAGAAGAAAAATGTTGGAAACTACATCTAGAGTTGAATACCAAGAATTGCAAGCAAGAGTAGTCCAAGAAGAAGAATCTTCTTGTGGAAGAAAGTAGGAAGATAGAAAGTGGATTATATGTGGATGAAAGTATATTATGAACAACAATGCATAAGGAGGTGAACTTGAGCAGCCTCCATCACAAAGAGAAGAAGGAGACGATGAAGCCATTCCATATCAAGATAAAATCAAGAAGAAAAAAATAGATTCTCTATTTGATTTTGGTTCATCGAAAAACCTCATTGCAGAGGACCTGGTAAGTAAGCAACTTGATTTAGAAATGCATGATCACCCTCATCCATACCCTTTGGGATGGATGAAAAAGGATGTATATTTAAAATTTACCAAGCAGTGTAAGCTTAGATTTGTTATCATTGCAAATTTTATTGATGAAATAGAAGTCAATGTGATGCCTCTTGATGTCTACATTGTAGTGCTTGGTAGCCCCTATATGTATATGATGAGTGATATCTTCCTGAAAGTAGAAGACCAATACTACTTAATCAAGGATGGAAAATATCTTATCATCAATGCATATAAGGAGAAGTCCAGATCTCTCTAGTGAGTGCACTTTGAGCTAAGAGATTGATAAGAAAAAGCAAGAAGTATGTACTTATTTTCCTGAGATATAACTAGAAAGACATCAATTCAACATACATGAAGGCATTATTTTAAAAATGTATAGAATAATATAAGCATCATCCAAAAGATTTTTTGTAGGAATATATAGAATCATTCCAATATCCAAAAGGAACGTCACCTAAGAGGGAAGTGGATCACAAGATACAATTATTGGAGCAAGGGGTCATAAATTCAATTACCTCACATGTGATTCCCCAACCATTTTGGTACCAAATACGGATGGGACATGGAGAATGTGCATTGACTACAAATCTATAAACAAGATCATTCCTAAGAATCAATACCCTTTTCCTTCGATTGATGACATGTTATATTTGTTGTAGCATGAAAATTTCTTCACCAAGTTGGATTTTAAATATGTATATCATCATGTTTAGATCAGGGAAGAATACACTTGGAAGACACCCTTCAAGACAAAGTAAGGTTTCTATGAATGGTTAGTAATGCCTTTTGGTTCGATAAATGCACTAGCTACTTTTATGCACTTATTGAATGATTTATATCACCCATTCCTAGATGCAATTTTTAATTGTATACTTGGATGATATTTTGATCTTTATTTCTACTTGAGAGGAGCATGTGTTACATCTAAAGCAAGTATTATAAGGAAACACTAACTACTAGCAAACATAAAGAAGTGTGGGTTTTCTAAGTAGTTCTTGGTGTACTCGGGGCATGTGATGGTCAGAGGTGAGTTGAAGATTTATATTTCAAATATAGAAGCCATCCTCAAATGGCCCACTACTATAATGGTCATAAAAGTTAGGAATTTTATGAAATATGACCAATATTTATAAATTTCATAACATCATTTTTAACTGTGCAAACACTACTTCATGCTATAACAACTAGTGGTAAGAGTTTCAAATGGGGTAAACATAAACATAAATACTTTTAAGAAATGAAGAAGAATATTAGTTAGGCCTTGATCATATAATGCTTTATTTGTAGAAGTGTTTTCAAGTAGAAACTAATGTTAGTGGGTATGTTATTGGAACAATATTAATGCAATTGGGGAAATTGGTTTGCTATCATTCATAGCTATTCCATAGAGTAGTTATTAAATACCCTACATATGAAGAAGAGCTATATTCCTTGGTTCAATCAATGAATAAATTGAAGCACTGTATATTGGGAAAGGAGACCATGATCCATATTGATCACAATTCCCTAAAATACTTGTAGGCTTAGAGTAAGTTCCAACAAGAAAGGAACTATAAATGGATAAGATTTTTGCAACAATTTTATATAATGAGTAAATATAAGAAGTGCATCGTGAAAAATTTGGTTGATTTTCTATCTAGACCACTAGCACCAAAAATCATAGCTCTAGGATCCATTATGCACATGGAAATATTCACCCATAAAGCATATAGAGAGGAGTATGTGAAAGGTGAGGACTTTAAAGGGGTGTATTAACATCTACACGGACAATATGAACATACATATGTTGATTACCATCTCCAATATGGATTACTCTACAAAATGGAGTATCTTTGTGTACCAAATGAAGAAAGAGTAGAATTTATAAGGGAGGATCACACCTCCAAGGTTGTTGGTTAGTTTGGTGTTGGGCATACTGTGGATATCTTGTAGAGATATTTTTGTTGGCCCAACATGTAAGAAGAAGTCGCTATATTTATCAAAGGTTGTATTTTATGTTGTACCAACAAGCCAATCCACTTCCAATCCCTAGAAGGCCATGAGAAAACATATCCATGATATTTTCTAGGAGTTTATAGATGAAAAGAAGAGGGCATGACCACTTGTATGTGGTAATATATAGGTTTAGTAAGGTGTTTTTTGATGGCTTGTGAGAAGACCATCAAAGGAAAAGAAGCTACAAGTTTGTTCTTTGAAAGTGTCTAGGTGCACTTTGGGATTCCAAGGAGCATCATTTCTTATAGAGATACTAGATTTATTAGTATATTTTGGACTTCATTGTGGAAAAATCTTGATAATAAAGTGAAGTGATCCACTGCATTTCACCCATAGACTGTTGGAAAAATGGATATGGTGAATAGGACTTTAGGTCAACTTTTGAGAGGTTATAACCAAAAGGATACAAGGATTTCAGATGAAAGTTTGGTTTACATATAACATTCTTATAATATTGTATATTGACAATCTATAAGTCTCATTTTGAAATTTGTTTTTGATATTTTCCTCCAACACTAATGAATATTGTATATGGACGGCCTAAAGTAATGGCAACAACATTAAGTAATACATTTAAGACATACAAGTTCATAGATAAGATAAGGAAAATATGCTCATAGGTTCAAGAGAAATTGAAGAAGTCTTAGGAGGAACATAAGTCTAGACATGATCAACACACGATTGAGAAGACTTTCCAAGTAGATGATAGAGTTTGTCTACACCTTAATAAGGAAAGGTTACAAGGAGAAGGAAGAAAATCAAAAGCCTTGAGATATGGACCTTTCAAAATATTGGAGAAGGTAGGAAACAAAGTTCACAAACTTAGTATTCCAGTTTAACCTAAAACTATATGAGCCATAAATTATTTACGAGGATGAATATGGCTAAGTCATAATTTCCATAGTATATTTAGCACTAGATGCACATGAAAAATTACCAGAGGACACAATTCTGTAGAAGAAGATCAAAATGACCAAGAGGGGTCAATAAGAATTTTGATAGGTGGTATTGAAGGGTTATCCACCAACCAAGGACAAATGCTACTTCAAGGAGAAATTTTAGGAATTGTTTCCTCGTCTATTTTAAAACCAAATATTTTGTAGAAGAAGATCAGAATGACTAGGAGGGGTCAACAAGAATTTTGGTAGGTGGTTTTTGAAAGATTAATTCCAACTTACAAATCATGAATAATGTCTAAATTATAAGATGGATTTGTAATGATGTATACCAAGCATATAAGTCTACGTAAGAATCAAAGATGAGGAGAAAAGAGAGAAGTTGGGGATGAACATCAATTGAGAGATTCATGGAGAGATTACGGGAGATAGTTATGCATATTGGGTTAACTAAATATCTAATTGTGACATGGATATTATGGTTACCTATTGTTATATAAAGGGACCTAATTGTATAATATAAACACACATGAAAATTTTATGATTTAATAGAATTTTCCCCTTCATGGGTTTATTGAGTATAAACTCCCAGGTGTCCCTTGCTTTGTATATGTTTGTCTATATTTGCAGTTGGTTATTAAAACCAATAGTTTTGAAGGGTCAACCACCAACCAAGGAAAATGGAACTACAAGGATAAAGTTGAGGAATTGGTTCCTCATCTATATCAAAACCACATATTTTGGAGACTATTCGATGGGTCAACAAATTTCTAATGATGGCTTGCTTCCACAAAATGTAGTTCATATGTAAATGTTATGGCCGCAATAAGGTAATGATCCAATATTACCTGTTGGTCAAAGTGGTGATGATATCATCTCACCATAATTTAAATATGAGGAGTTAATAATGTGTGTGAATGCACTAGAGAGTTCTATAAGTACCATGGAGTGTCCCATAGAGTTTTGAAATCCTAAACGTAACCCTAGTTTTAGTTATCAAAAACCTATCCGAAGGAGGGAAAAGGGTTCACTTTTTCTTTAGTCGTTGACTATTCCATAAGATGAGTAGTAGTGTGGAGGGGATGATAACAAAAAAGAGAGAGAGAGACAATCCATATGTAGAGGATTGTAGCAGACCATATTGTCTCATAGATTTGTAGTAAGATTGCATTGTTTTGTATTTTGTATTATAATCTCCATTATAAAAAAATTCATTGAAGGCATAGAGATTCATTCCTTATTGGTTTTCCCATATGGATTTCTAGGGTAAATTTTGTGTTCCAATTTGTGTGGCTTTTGTATTATAGTTCTCTTGTATGTCTACAATAGTTAAAAAATCCAGTTAGTGTGTTTTATTTTTGTTAAGCATTAAAAATACAAAATATAGTATTGCAGTTGAGTAATGGTCACTATAGTCAATTTAAGTTTAGATCTATTTTGGTGAGTTGACCATTGTAATATCCAATATTGAAAAGAAAATGCTTCAAATTTTTGTTGCATCCTTTTCCCATTTCTCTTGTGTCTCATTAATTTTGTTTTCTAGGTCTAAAAGTGTTGGACTTAAGTGTTCATTTTGCTTGCCATTTTTAATTTTGTTTTAACTTTTATCTCTTTTTATTCTAATTTAAACCAAAACAATTCTTTATATAAATTGAATTTCTTTCACAAATTTAGCCAATAAGTGTTGTATTGACTATTTTGTGGAAGAAATAATAAGATACCCATACCCTACTTCTAATTTGAATTACAAGTTTGAAGCAAAATTTTCAAACATCACTTCTTAGTTGATTGTGTCACTTTAAAATATTCCTCCTTAGATAATTGAAGATGATCCATAATGAATCATGATATAACTTCTCATCTATTTTGGTACTTTCTGGGTGGAAAATTGGAAGAATTGGTTTGTAGGGCCCATTTTAGCGGTAGGTCCCAGTTTGGAGATTTTGGGTCTAAAATATTCTAAGGCCATTTTGAGGCATCAAACGAGATTTTTTGGGGTAAAACATTTGTGAGCTTAGATCCCAACCCCTCAATGCTATTTTACACATTGAAAGATTTCCAATGTGAAAAAATCACCTTAATCAGAGTTCACCTGTGTGAGCAAGTGTGGCTCTATTCCATAGCATTAATCAATGAAAATTATGCCCCCTAAAATTTGACCTATCGTGTTGACCACCATGGTATCGAGTGGATGCCACGTTAGCCCCCATTAGTCACACATGTGGGGCTAGTCATGTGTGGAATTTCAAGAAGATTCTAGAGGGTCTAAAACCCTAACAATAACTGAGGGTTGATGCATACAAAAACCCTAACCCTAACCCTAACCTTGGATATGTTAAATAATGGGCCACTAGGAAGAGAAGTGGTTCCATTCTTTTAGAATTGCTATTGTTCCATAGTTGAGTAGAGCATCTAGAAGTGGGATATTGAAGCATAAAAAAGGAGGTAGAAGATTTTGTAGCATCCTTTCATACCACATTGTCCATGGAAACTCCATAGTGAGTGCCCCTTTCTTTGTACTTGCATTTATTAACTAAGAAAAAGAGAGTAGAGCATAGGCCTCACCTTCTAGATAGGTTTTCTCCCATATCGGGTTTCCTAATGCCACATCTTGTGTTCATTTGTGTGGATTGTGTCTTCATTTGCTTGTTTCTTTCATTTCATTTTAAGTTATTTTTATAATTTTTAGTGCTATGCTAATAATATTAAATATGAGATCTAAGGTAATAAATTGCATAATAAAAGATTTCCAAATATTGTAAGATATGTTGTTATGAACTGTTCTAGTGGAATTTCTACAATAGTTTACAAATCATATTGGTATTAGAGCATTTTTATTTCAGATGTTGTAGGGTATATTAATTGGATTAAGAAGGAAGTCTCAAAACCATAGCCATGGTGGAAGAGTCCAGTCATAACAACCCTCAGGATGAGGCAGAGGAGATATTTTCAAAGCTGGAAGAACAATTTGCTAATGTCGCACAATAGGGCCCTCCTCATGGTGGGTCTAGCGAGTAATTTTGAAAATTTTGGGGAGTTGGTGGCTCTAACGCAGAATATGGATCGAAGAATAAATTGGGAGATAATGAAGACCTAGAAAAGGAATTGAAAAAGGAGCTAGAGAAAGAGCGACCAAGTTCCAATATTATCACTTCTTCACAATATTTGTTTAAAATGGAAGTGAAAGTGGACATCAACCCATACTAAGGTGAGATTGATGTTGTTAAGTTGAATCACTGGTTGCAACAATTAGAAGTTTATTTTAGTGCCCATAACATATGAGAAGAGAAAATGATTTGATTTTCCCGAATGAAATTAGAGGGCCATGCACTAACTTGATGGAAAATCTACATGGAGACACTTGGACGGAAGGGTACCCCCCCAATAACTGAGTGGGAGGCATTTGAAATACTCATCAATTCCCAATTAAATCCTATTGGGTATGTCAAGGATCAATGGATTTGTTGGCATCACTTCAAGCTGAGGCAAGGGAAGAGTGTGCAAGAGTACACCATGGAAAATCCACATGGAGACACTTGGGCTGAAGGGTGATCCCCCAATAACTAAGTGGGAGGAATTTAAAATCCTCATCAAGTCCAAATTAAACCCTATTGGCTATGTCAAGGATCAGTGGATTTGTTGGCATCACTTCAAGTAGAGGCAAGGGCAGAGTGGGCAAGAGCACACCACCGAGGTCAGGAAAATGGTGATTATGTTGGGTATATATCCTAAGAATCCAGACATACTCCTCAAGTATATGCGGGGTCTACACAACCATTTATGGAGGCAACATATTTTATTTAAACCTAGGACATTTGACGAGGCTTGTGTGCAAGCATAGTACCTAGAGAATATAGCAATATGAAAGGACACATAAGTGGTTCCAAACAAGAAGACCACCAAGATGATTCCAAGGAGGGGAAGAAGAAGTGTAAATGAAAGAACAAGAAGACAACCACCATTGCAGATCAATGCAAGGATCCAAACAATCACTGCAACCATTGTAATATCAATGGTCACACTAAAGATAAGCGTTGGAAGCTACATCCAAAGATTAATTCAAAGAACTATAAGAAGGATGCCAAGAAGAAGAACCTGCTAACCATGGGTTCAAGAAACCAGGTAGAGAAAAATTTAGATGTAGATGAAAAGGAGTTTGCACTACAGTGCAGAAGGAGGTGAACCTGAGTAGCACTCATCACAAGGAAGAGAAGGAGATGACTAAACTATTACATATTAAGATCCATGTCAAGAAGACAAAGGTGGATGCCCTATTTGATTCTGGTTAACAACCAACCTCATAGTAGAAGATTTGGTCAACAAGCTTGTATTGGAATTTCATGATCATCCTAACCCGTATCCATTAGGATGGGTAAATAATGATGCATAGATCAAGGTCACTAAACAATGTAAGATGAAATTCTCTATAAGTGCATACTATATTGATGAAGTGGACATAGATGTGGTACCACTTGATGTGTGTGGTGTAGTGTTTGGAAACCCCTACATGTGTATGAGGGATGCAACCTTCATGAGGAGAGAAAAATAATACCAACTTATCAAGGATGGGAAGTATTTCATCATCAATGCACACAATGGTAATTCCAAGATCTCTCTGGCAAGTGATAACCAAGCCAATAAATTGATTAGTTATAGTAGGAGGTTTGTATTAATTTTATTAATAGAGAATCATCCCGATGATGAATCGGTAAAATTTAAGGCATCTCTGGAGGGATGTACTAAAGAGAAGAAACATTAATTGGAGGAGTTGTTGTAGGCATACAGAGAAGTGTTTTAGAAGTCTAAAGGTTTTCCACCTAAGAGGAAAGTGAAGCATGAGATACAGTTCTGCCTGACTCCCCATTGCCAAATACTGGGATGTACAAATAATATGTCCTGGAAGTAGATGAAGTGAAGAAAAACTTGCAACAACTACTAGAGTAGGGAGTAATTTGACCAAGCACCTCACCATGTGGGTTACCTATCATCATAATACCCAAGAAGGATGTGACTTGGAAAATGTGTATAGACTATTGAGATTTGAACAAGATCACCGTCAAGAATAGATACCCTCTTCTTAGGATTGATGATTTGTTATATCAGTTATAACATACCAAGTACTTCACCAAGTTGGATCTCAAATTGAGATATCACCAGGTACAAGTTAAAGAATAAGACACCTAGAATATTGGTAATGACTTTTGGTTTATGTAATGCACTAGCTACATTAATGCATTTGAGGAATGATGTGTGGCGTCCCTTTATAGATTCATTTGTAATAATGTGCTTAGATGATATATTGGTCTGTTTCTCTACTTGGGAAGAACATATCTCACATCGGATGCAGGTGTCAGAGACACTAAAAAAAGAATTAGTTGTTGGCTAAATTTAACAAATGTGAGTTTTCTTAGTAGTCATTGGTGTATTTGGGGTATGTGATTGGTGGAGGGGAACCCAAAATAGATCCCGCAAAGGCCATCCTCAAGTGGCTAGTTCCTAATAATTTCACTGAGGTTAGGAAATTTGTTGGGGAAACACAGTACCTATGAAAGTTTATAACATCCTTTTTAGCTATAGTTGTGCCACTTCATGCCATAACAACTAGTGGTAAGAGTTTCCAATGGGGGAAGAATCAACAAAAAACTTTCGATGAGTTGAAATGGAAGATTAGTCAAGCACCAATTCTTGCATTGCCTAATTTGTAGAATCCTTTTGAAGTAGAGATGGATGCCCTAATTCAATCTATTAATAAGTGGAAGAATTATCTAATGGGAAAGGAAACCATTATTCGCACTAGCCACTGCAATATTTGTAGGATCATAGTAATATTCAACAAACCAAACACTACAAGTGGATGGTTTTTTTTTATAGTAGTTTCATCTAGTCATCAAATATAAGAAGGGAAACACATATAAGTTGGAAGACATGTTTTCAATGCCACCTAGATCCAAGATTACAACTTTGGGAACTCTTATGCACATGGATCCTTTTATCCACGATGCATACAAAGATGCATACATGGAAGATGTAGACTTTAAAGAGGTGTTTCAATAGCTATAGGACTAAATTTTTGTAGAAGAAGGTGACGGTAAGGATAACTATCATCTCTAGAATGGATTTCTTTACAAGCTAGCAAGCTCTGTGTTCCTAAAGGTGAAAGATTGCAACTTATTAGATAGGCTCACAACTCCAAGGTTGCAGGACATTTTGGTGTTGGGAAGATAGTTTCCAACTTATAGAGGTATGTGTATTGGCCCAAAATGCAAGAAGACGTAGCTCGATTTATAATAGGTTTCAAACTTTGTTGTACCAACAAGCCTAGAAATATTAATCAAGGTTTATACCATCCCTTACCTATACCCACTAGATCTTCATATATCATCTCCATGGATTTTGTGGGTGGTTTTCCAACAATCAGGAAGGGACATGACTATCTGTTTGTGGTAGTTGGTAGGTTTAGCAACATGTGCATTCTTATGCCTTGTAAAGAGACCATCAAAGGAAAAGAACCAACAAACTTGTTATTTTAAAAGGTCTAGGTGAACTTTGGGATACCAAGGACCATAATCTTAGACAGGGATACTAGATTTTTCAGTGCCTTTTGGATTGCACTTTGGGAGGAGACTGACAACAAATTGAAGAGATGTATAACTTTCCATCAACAAATAGATGAGTAGACAAAAGTAGTCAATAGGACATTGGTTTATCTTTTGAGGGGTTACAGTTAGAAGCATCCATAGATTTGGGATGAAAATACAATTTATATTCAACACTCTTATAATAAAGCGATCCACACTTCTACTGGTAAGTCCCCTTTTGAAACATGCTTTTGGTATTTTCCACCATCACCCTTGGATGTTGTATATGGAGAACAAGGAGGAGTGATGGAAGAAATCATAAGAGATGCATTGAAAGTAGGAAAAAATGTTGAAAATATTAGGTAGATCCATTTGGAAGTACAAGAGACATTGAAAAAGTCACATGGAAAGTACAAGGCTCAACATGATCAACGTAGAATTGAAAAAGCATGCAAGGTGGGAGATAGAGTTTGGTTGCATTTGAACAAAGAAAGGCTACATGGTCCCAATAAGAAGATCAAGGCTCTGCGTTATGGTGCTTTCAAAGCATTGAAGAGGGTGGGTGATAATGCCTATAGACTCATTCTAGCCCCATATATGCGCATTTACTCAATAGTGAATGTGGAAAATATGAAACTCTATGAGCCACCCATGTTGGATCAGGAAACTAAGGAGCAGGTCTTACCTACCATAGAGGACTTAGAACCAAAAGCTCAGGTAGACTTGGTAGAAGATACAATTTTGTAGAAGAAGTTCATAACTACTAGACAGGGATAACATGAACTTTGGCAAGTAGGGTTGAAAGGGAAACTTCTAGGCAAGACCAAATGGTACTCTAGGGAGAAGGTAGAGGGAAAATTTCCTCACCTCGTTCATTGAAATATTTTAGGGACCAAGATCCTCCCTAAATGGGGAGGTATGATCTAGAATGGATCATTATATAATTTTCATCTATCTTGGTACTTTTTGGGTCAAAAAATTGGAAGAATTGGCTTGCAGGGCTCATTTAAGGTGCAAGTCCTAGCTTGGTGATTTGGGGTCCAAAAACTTCCAGAGCCAGTTTGAGGCACCAAGCAACACTATTTTGGGGATACAAAACTTTGTAAGCTTAGCTCCAATCCATTGACATTGTTCTACACACCGAAGTCTTTCCAATGGTGTGAAAATCATCTCAATCAAAGTTCGTATGCAAAAGTTATACCTCCCATAATTTCACCTACCTTGTTGACCACCATGGTACCGAGTGAATGCCACATCAACCCCCATTACTCACACATGTGGGAATAGTCACATTGTCTATAAGAAGGAGTTGCCATAAACACTATGACTAGCTTCACCTGCTAATAGTGTTTTTCCCTTATTGGATTTTCCCAAAGTATATCATGTTTTCTTTCATTTTAGTTCCAATTATTTTAATATTCTCATGTATTAAAGTAGTAGTTTTAAGTTAAGTAGTACATACTAAGGGATTTCAAAATATTTTAATTTTTTTTGTGGCAAAGTGGTCTAGTGGAAGAATATTATTCATAACAGTTTATAGATCGACATCATTATTTATTTTCCCACTATGATATAATATACCGATTCATTTAGACAGAGAATCTTTCATGTCGAGATATCGATTCATCAATAATGTGGACTCGTGAGTCATAAGGCATGCCAATGCCTTATGACTCACAAAGCAAATGATCTCTCGTTGTGTGTGGACTTGACAAAGCAAATGAAGTCAATAGTCTTCATTTAATAGAAACACGTGTTCAAACGTTAAAGGATACGAGTTCAAACGGGTGAAACAAGTCCACTCATTCTTGATTTCTCGTAATAGACTTGAAAAGGAGGCTACATAGCAAATTCTTCTCACTCTATGAAAGAGAGGACCTAACGTGAATGATATGCGTTCAGTAAATCTTTATAAAGCATCCCTCTTATTAGGTTCTTTGCACTTTCACTTTACGAGGAATTTTTTATTAGATGTTTCAGATAACTTGAGACATCTTTTAATATTCTATATTGGTTATATGCAAATTCATATTAATTTATATTTTTTTCATTAAAAAAATATATTTTTAAATATTAATTTTTGTAAGAATATTAAATTTTAATTTTATACACATTACATTAATAATATATTATTTTCTATAATAAAATCTTATAAACATAATTACTCATAATTATTCTTAGTTCTTTAATATAGTCAATTACTCAGAATGTGAACACAATAAAATCATAAGATTTATATTTTTCTAATATTTATGTAATTAATAAGTTGATATTGAATGTGGATATTTACATTATATTTGTGGTGTATATTGGATTTTTGTTGTTGTTGTTGTTGTCGAATGAGAAGATTCTGGTCTAGGTTTAAGTCTGCTCTCTTATCGTTGTTAGGGTTTTCTGCATATTTCATCAATGCTGGTAGTCCACATCATTGTTGATGGGAATAGGTGTGCCCCCAACAATCCACCAATACCATCAACCCAGAATAAAACTGAACCATTGCACCTTGAGGAAGAAGGAATCAACTCCCACAACCCATTACCAAAAGAAATGAAGGAAGCCAAGCAAGCAACACTCGACAACTCGGAAAGACAACAATCGAGTGAAACTATCAAAATCAGTAAACCATCCAATATATGCAGGATCACACCCTCATCTGTAAATTCATGGGCCTATGGCTCTCTGAAAAGGCTTTGGTCTGGTGGATCAAGACACGATGGAAGCCGAAAGGTGAGGATGAACTCAAGCTGGCATCGAAGGGTTTTTTTACAATAGTTTCAACAATGTTGAAGATCGAGAGTGAATATTTTAGAACGACCCTTATTTTTTCAACTCCGTCGGGTTATACCTTCGACTATGGACTGAGAAATTCAACCCAACCAAGGAGAATTTCACCGCCGCCCCAGTTTGGATCCGACTCTATTCCTTGCCGCAAGAGTATTGGGATCTACAAATCCTTGAGGGCAGTATAAAAACCCTTGGCTCCTTTGTCAAAACTGCTAATACATAACAACAAGGTAGATATACCTCATATGATCACATCTGCATTTACCTCAATATATCAAAACCTCTGCCAGCCTCGATATGCCTAAGCTACGTAGATTCCAACTGGATCTAGACAATTGACTATGAGCACATCCCCTTTTGCCACTGGAAATTACATGCACATGGAAATCTCTTCCAAGATTGTCCTCTGAATGTTCCACAAGACTCTGCAAAGAAACCACATGTTAAAGATGGAAAGGGCTTTTAGAAAGTCACTAATAAAAGGAAACCACTTAGAAACCCCCCCTCACAACCAATTCACTAATAAAAGGAAACCACTTACCAATTTCCATGATAGTAGAAAATCACTTAGACAATCCATGAGCAAAGTCAAGAGGCTGAAAAAACCAACTTGCCGAACAAGGGTCATCACGCTTATGAGGAACACTCCCAACTAGTTCAAGGCCTTGTTATCCCCGATTTCTAGGGATAACTAGGAGATCATGTCTCGAGGCCCACAGGTCGTAGACATGGAGTACCGAGAGTAGAATTGACCTGAGCATGGCCCTGGAGGGCCCATCTTTCTTCTCTTTCATAAGACTTGTCCTGTCAGCAGCAACAACATCCATCACCTTCGGCTTGGACTTGTATCGGAGAAGACTCTTGCTTCATGAGGTAATTGGTCCAGGTATCATGGTATGTGTCATATTTGATCATTATAACCTTTAGATATATGCATCAAATTCCTTTTATTTCTGACAACTGCTTGGATCTTACATTAACCCACTTGACCAGGGTTGGGGGGATTGATAGGGTACCCTAGCAAGATTGTACCCATAGGTTTTGGTTTTCCACCAGGGGGGATTTTGAAGGGCCATCGTCCGCTCCCATCATATCATCACTCTTACATCTTATCTCCCACTCATCTACCCCTTTCCCCTAGTCCGGACATTAGGATGATCTATTTGCGGGGTTACACCTTATCTCGTGGGAAGAAGGGGCTAAAGACCCATAAGGTAAAAGAAGCTGGTAAAAGATAAAAGCCATAAAAATGAAACCTAGAGATGCCTCGCCCAGGGATCCCCGAGAAGGAAATAAGAAGCCTCTCAACAAGAAAGAAGAGGGACCCGAAGAAAAATAACAAAACAAGACCTAGCCAAGAGGATGGGGGGTCTCATCATGAGCCATCCCATTATGTTCATGGGTACCTAGCAGTATGACATTGACATTGGTTACCACACTAGGGAAGTGACCTTTGGTTGCATGGCCAAGGGAAAGGGGGTCTCATCACGAGCGAGCCTTATCATCTCTATGAAAGTGCTTGTGGGTAACACTGTTAGCTCTGGTCACCACGCCAAGGCAGTGTCCTCTAGTTAGCTCTTGAAATAAATAAGAAAAAACAATAAAGAAAATAAAGAATAAAAGCGATAAAGGGCTTGGAAAGAATTGCATCCATGACAGGTACATCTTGCCTTCTACAAAGGCACCCATAGGTAATATCGTATACCCCTATCTTTCACTCTACCCGTATGTCTGGACATCCCTTGACCACATCACCTCGTGTTACATGGCTTAGATGATATCCTCTGGAAACTTTCCTTGTCTTATGGATGCTGGCCCAATAGGGCATTTTGTCTTTTTCTTCGGCTTTGTATAGTAGGTCATTGTAATGTCTTTGAGCTATTGGATGATATATTAGGGGTTTTATGCATGTATTTGATAAATTTAATGATGAAATGTGATTGACATTGCTATGATCCCTATGACTAATGAGCCCATGGAGGGCGAATTTTTTGATGTGCAGGATCATACCCGACGGACAGGTACCAGTTGGACTGGTACACATGGGGAGATGATTAGTTCGGACCTCCATGGGGTTGAAGAGCCCATCAGATGGTTGCTGGGACCCCATCAGGGGTAGAGACAGGACAGTGATTGGATGAGCCTTTGCACATGAGAAGAAGAAGGACGTTCCGCCTAGGACACTTTGGCTGAGCCCAACCCAGGGGGTTGACCCACTTTAGATGGAACGTTTTCCTTCTGATGGTCAGGACATCACCCAGGAGGCTTGGACGTCACCTTGAGCATGTGGCAGTTTGATAGGATGGCTGACACGTGTGGCAGCTTGGAGGAGCCCAAGAAGGGATAACGTTTGACTTCCGGATGTTGGACTAGCCCCAAAAGGGCCAACGTCTCCCTCAAAGGGGCTTGACGTCCCACGTTTTGCTCATTTATGTCATTTGCTTAGCAGTTAATGTAAAAACAGTATGATTTTTGGTTTGTAGCCTTGTCAGCTATTTTTAATGACCTAATTTTAATTAAAAGGTCATGATACACTATATATTGAGGATGTTTTTCCCTCATTTGAACATAACACAACTCACTCACACTTGTGAGGTCTGATTTTTGCACCCTCCTAGGGTATTTTGTCTTTCTAAGTGAGGC
>JZKD02S0323398.1:169649-180529 GCA_000966675.3 Picea glauca | reverse complement strand
CATCTTTTGGCATTTCTCTCCAAGGAAGGTTTACAACTAGGGTTTGCACATGCTTTCTTCATGATATGTAAGTGATTTTCTTGCAAAACTTCTTAATTGAATGGTTGTAGGTTTAATTTCTTGCATTTTCTTATTAAATTGTTGATTTAAAAACCTAGGTAACAAGCACACACATAGGTCCTTGTTTCATGTCCCCTTAGAGAGAAATATTTTGGCCATTGAAGAAGAAGAATTGAGCCTAGACTTTGCTACACTCATCTTGCTTCTTCCCTTAAGCTAGCATTGAATTTTATAGGTTGAAAGAGGGTGATGTCCTAGGCCTAGGTTATCTACACCTAGGGCCATCATCTTCTAGGGTTTGAAAGCCTTGTCTTTACAACACTTTCTCTCACCTCATCCTTTAGTTAAATTTATCATTTATGCTATCCGTTTTGCCAAGTTGACCTAAGGAAGGAGGAAAGAGCACGAGGCCTTGCTTAAGCAACACCAGAGTGAGCCTCTTTCCCCTAGGGTTTTGGTTCTAGGGCCCTGCCTTTGCAACACTTTAGAACCCTTCCCTCTTGTCTTTAAGTCTTCATCCTTTGAAAACCTTGTGCCCTTATCTTGTTTGACTCCATATACCCTAAGGCACTGATCTCTAGCCTCCAACGTTGAAGTCCTAGTGTCCAAAACAACTCTCAAAACTTTGGATTTTAAAACCCTAACTAACAAACTAACCTAATTAAGGCTGACGTCACAGTTGGTTATCTCATCTTGACACAAAAAATGTTGAATATAGGCAATTAGATGATGATTTAAAGCATTTATTGAGTAAAGTGTTGGTTGGATACATTGTTAGCTTTATCATCCCAATAGCTATCTTTGAATTGATGTTTTTTCCATAGCTAATTGATAAAACATTGACCTCATTGATATCTATATTAATTGATATCAGATATTCATTGAAGTACTAACCCATTGAGTTATAGCCTGCATATATACTGTATTATTGTTGTCTTGTTCTAGGTAGGTGTTTTCATTTGGGCATACACTTCTTTATTGGCTGATTAGCCGGACTGTCTGACCTTGGTGGTAACCTGTGAGGGGGAAACTTTAATCTTGACTTTATACCTTAGCCTCTTCAAAACCCCAGGTTTTCGGGGACGTCTCCCCTAGGTTAACCTCCCTAAATATAAAGAACCTCCCCATTGGGGTGACATTGGGTGGGGAAGGTTCTTGTTATGCCAGTTTTCCCTCTATTCTCTAGCCATTTGACCTAGCTACAAACTGTGCGATAACAGGCCTGAAACGTGGCAAAGAAGAAAAATCATCAGGTATTGATCGCATCATCATAGAAGAGGATGAATACATGGCCTCTATCCAAGAAGGAAACGAGGAGCAGGATGAAGGAGAAGATATGGAACTAGGAGAATTGGACTTGCAAGGAATCGTTGATGCATGCACCAAATGAGAGACAAATTCAGCTCCTGCAAACAACCCTTCTTCAATCCAAGGAAAAACCTGCAATTGCTCCTCGAGGTAATCACACAACTTATTCCTCATTAGGCATAAAACGTGTTGTTTTAAAGGAATCTCCTAAAATTGCAAAGGAATAAAGAAAAAGAGGACGCCACCACAATAAGAAACTATTACAAGAGCTGGGTGACTTCCTAGTCAACTCAGAAAGAATTACGCTCATGATGGAGAAGTTGCAAGATGCTCCACCAAAATCTTAAAGAAGATAATATCTTGGAACTTAAGAGGCCTTAACGACCTGAGAAAAAAAATAATCCTAAGGACCAATATCCTTAAAGAAAATCCAACAATACTCATGCTACAAGAAACCACATTTCCAATTAAATGCTCAACAGGGTAGCCTCCAAATGTTGGACATGCTTCCAATCGATTGTTGTAGATGATGATGGAGCTTCTAGAGGGATGACACTCCTTTGGTACCCTAAGGAGATCCTTTTCTCCAACTTATTTTCTACTAGATGCTCACTCTCAACCAATTTTCAATTAATTGGATTAGAGGACTCATGTTTCATCTCCAACGTCTATGGGCCTCAAATACTGTTGGAAAAAATCAACTTCCTCTAAAGCTTGTGGGAAATCAAAGAAATAGTTGAAAATAACCACCGGATCATAGGAGGCGACTTCAACATGATAACCTCCTTAGCTGAAAAATGTCGTGGTATAATGTGTGTAGATCTGGACTCTGAAAAATTAAAAGAAACCATGCGAGCCCTTCAAATGGTTGATTGGGACACAACGAACGACACTCATATATGAAATAACCACAGGGGAGGAATTCACCAGATAGCCTCATGACTGGATCGATTCCTAGTCTCAGATTCTCTGTTGAATATGGGCTTAGCTATATAAGCCACGATTCTCTCTCGCTACAGATCTGATCATTGGCCAATCTACTTAAATATTGATATTAAAGTAGGCCCTAAAAAACATTGTTCAAATTTTAGGAATTTTGGTTGGAGTGTCCATCATTCCAACCAAGCATGGCTAAGTGGTGGAAGGAAGCTGCCATTCCAACCGGTAGCCCCATGTATAGATTCCAACAAAGACTCAAGAATTTAAAACTTAGATTAAATCTTTGGAACATGGAAGAGTTTAGGAACATCTTCTAGGAAAAAAAAGAACTTGAAGAAAAGATGGAAAACATTCAACAAGAGATGATACTAACATGCATAAGAGACGGGCTTACACTAGAGGAAACTAATTTGAATATCCATCTAGCTCAGAGAAACAAACAAGAGGAACAATTCTGGAGAAAAAATTCAAGGGTCCAATGGCTTCAAGCAGGGGAACACAACACCATTTTTTTCCATAGATCAATAATCCGACACATATACCATAATAGAATTGTGACAATCAAATACAACCAAGGAAGAAATGTCACTAATCATGAAGAAATTGAAAGGAAACTAATACATTACTATCACAATCTGCTAGAGGAACTGCAACCCAATCGGTAGGATGCTATAAAAAAAATCACTCAACACATCCCAAAGCTAGTTACCAGGGAGAAAAATGATGCACAATGAGGTATATCACTTTGGAAGAGGTAGAATAGGCAGTGCTAGACATGCCAAAAGGTAAATCCCCTGGTCCATTCGAATTAACAACAAACTTCTTCCATGCTTGTTGGTCTACTATCAAACATGATGTTCTTGAAGTGGTAGAGGACTCAAGGAAATACTTAAATGTTCTTCCTACTCTCAACTCCACTTTCTTATCTTTGATACCCAAAGAGGAAAAAGTTGAAGACACTAGCAAATTTTGTCCCATCTCCCATTGTAATGTGATCTACAAGGTCATCACCAAAATAATTGCAAATAGGTTCAAACCTCTCCTCCCTAGTCACACTTCCCTAGAACAATCAAGATATGTTAAAGGTAGACAGATCTTAGACAAACTTACAGTAGCTCGTGAGATGATTCACTCTCTGAAAATGACCAAAAAAGAATGTATGATGCTCAAACTGGACATGTCTAAGGCCTTTGACAAGCTAAGATAGAATTACATCAAGCACATCCTTCCAACCTTTGCATTCTTGCAACAATGGACTCAACGGGTTATGATTTTAACTTGTTCAAAATTATTCTCTATTCTTATCAATGGTTTTCCCACTAACACCTTTTCCCCTACTCGAGCCATAAGGAAAGGGATCCACTCTCCCCTTTTTTTCTCATCCTCATGGAAAAAGGTCTTGGACATCTTATCCAAGTGGTTGTGGCTGAAGGTAGATTAAAAGGATTCAAGCTTCATGGTGAAACTTTTGTAGCCTCCTGCCAATAGTTTGTAGACAATACCATGCTCATGGGAATCCTAACGGTTTCTGAAGTGTTAACCGTCAAACATATCTTCACTAAATTCATGGAAGCCTCCAAAACTACCATTAACCAAGGTAAATCTCAAGTCTTGTTTTTCAATATCCCACCTTCTATTCAAGCTAATATATCTCATATTCTTGGTTTTCAATGGATCACTTTACCCTCCAAATACTTGGGGGTCCCTCTCATGGATAACTCTGAGGAAAAACTCACGGGAGGATCTCCTCTCATGGATGGTAAATTTTTTTTACAGTTGGTGTTTCAGTTCTCTCAACCTAGCCAATCCCTTGGTTTTAGTTAAATCTGTCATGCATGTGACAACTTTGTACCTTTTCTCTATTTTTTTCACCCCCAAATATGTCCTTAAGGTTGTTCACAACATGTACTGAACCTTCCTTTGGGGTGGAAGCAAGGACCACAAGAAATGGGCCCTGGTGTCATGGTCAAAGGTCTTTCTTCCTAAGCCTGCAAGAGGCCTGGGATTGAGGTACCCATAAGTTTTGAGTTTAGTCTTAGGAGTCAAAACATGGTGGCGTTGGATAAACAACACCCATACACTTTGGGGACGTCTCTAGGCGGAGATCAATAATGGAGAACTTGGGTCGCTAAAGATCAATGGATCCTACCTGCTAAACCTCTGGACTAGGATTGCTTATGGAAGAATTTAACCTCTCGCAAAGTCAGAACAAACAAAACCATATAAACTTAGATGGGGTCACTTCCCAAGAAGGAACTTCTCAGTCAAATAAGTGCACAACATTGTTGCAGATCATCTAGCTCTCCCTCACCAGAACATTTGGGGAAAAATATTGCAGCAACGCCTTTGGTCGAAGGTCTCAACATTCCTTTGGATTTTGGTACAAGGAAAGAGTATGACTTGGGAAAATCTCTCCAAGCACAATTTTCTAGGACCATCTTTCTTGGTCAAATTGTTTCTACATTCAACCAATTTCAATTGAACTTCCTTGCCCTCAGTGGAAAAGCGATTTCATCCTTTACATTTGTTGGAGAGTCTTTAATTCTTTCAAAAGAGAGAGGATTGAGAGAGATAAACTCTTTCTCAATCTGCATAACCTAACTTTCACCAGTTTTATCAAACATAGGCTTCAACTTCTTCCATACAACATTCTTCTAATCGCTCCCACTTATGTGAAAGCGAATCTCCTACTGCTACCTCTGCAAAAACTAGGTGGAAATAATGGAGCACCTCTTTAACTCTTATCCTTATGTAAAAACTAATTGGGAGTAGAGTGAACTGATGTTTCAAAGATCCAACCACAACAGATTAAGAATCAGGGATACCATTGAAAGCTGGAATCTAAGCGTAAGTTACAACCCTATAGCAAGCAAAGCATGGCAACTTCTCCTAAGATTCACTCTATGGGAAACTTGGAAAGAGAGGAACAAAAATATCTTCAAGACAGAGAAGATGAATCCCAACCTTGTTTGGCTCAAAATCAAATAGGCCCTCAATGAAAATATTCTTATTAATCCTTGGAAATAGGAGGATTGGAATGGAAATGCTCTAGATTGAAGTGTCCTATCAGCTCTTAACTTTGATCCTTTCTTGGACCTCTCAAGACTGGAAATCCAAAACCCTCGCTACCATCTCTCGGATTATTGGTCGCCTCCTCCCCAGGATTTATCAAACTCAACTTCGATGGAGCCTCAAAGGGAAACCCAGCTCCTATTGGCTTGGGTGATGTCTTTAGGGATGAAAAATGAAAAATTATTTGAACCTACGTTGATACACTGAGCATTGACAACGATAATGCTGCTGAAATTTCAGCCCTTGAGTATGACTTAAGGATTGCCAACATGGAAGATATATCCAAATTTGTGGTAGAAGGGGACTCACAACTAACCATTCAAATGTTGAAACACATGCATCAGGGCTCGCCTCTAAACAAAATATCCAAATGTTGGATACTTGAATCAACCCTGAAAATAATCAAATCTCTCCTCCCCAAAATCTAGATACTCATTCCCTCCCACGTTCGATGATCAACCAACACAATTGCGGTTAGAATGGAAAATGAGGGTGTATTGGGAAACCAAGATATCCTGGACAAGCGATGGGATTCCTCCTAGTCTGACCCCTTAATGGTAAACTACTTTGACCTTGTAGAAAAGGACTGCACCTCCCTTGATTGGGTGTTAGGGACACAAGGAACCTCTAACATAACACCTCCTAAGCACGTGGATAACATGTGGATTAGATAGAGGGTGGTTCAATGAACTGACACGAGGTCTTGATAGTTGGCAAGCAAAGTTTTTGACAGGGGCTATGAATGCAACCTTTAATCCCTTGTAATGGGTGGTACGTGCTCATTATTACACTAGCTCTTTTGCACCATCATGGTTTCGACCATTCTCATCCTGGATGATACCAGAGAGAGGTCTGCGTAGGTGGGGTGGATTTGCTTCTCCATTATTATGGTAGGACGCCACGTCCTCGTCACATTATTTTTCTCAGTGGCGCTCCTCACCCCCGATGGACTCTCCATATGTTAAAAGAATAGAGTCAACTTCAATGATGAGCTCATTCGATCTCAACTATCCGTTATTCTCTCTACCTTCTGGTGGCCCTATCCTCCTTTCACTCTACCTCTATTAATTTTATTCTGGAAATGGTGCCCGACCAAGGCTACCCTTGAGGGTGTCGAAATCAGGAAGACCCCTCCAACCCATGCATTTCAAGCCCTAACTCTCCATGTACGCGGGTGGAGCTGGATGCCCATGAAATGATCGAGGAATTTCGGGAGATAACTCCACCCAACCTACACAAGGAAATGGAAAACGTCGAAGATGAAATCCGTTTCGAGAGAAATCTCATCCACGATTAGGAAATTGATTCGTAAATTAACAGTTGGGTACCATATGTTCGTAGTTCAAGAGCGAGGGATACAAAGTATTGGAAGACCATGGACTTATATTGGCACATACAGACGTTTATGGGAAAAATCTTACAGGATAGGGAATAAATCCTCCTTCAATTGGATGAGATGTAACTCCAAATCAAGGAAATTAACTATAGTCTCTCCATAAATGATACTTAGGATAATGTTCAACCATCAACCAATCCCCCGACCCAAATTCCCGAGCGTACTCAGGGACTAGGTAGGCTTCTCTTGCTTAATTTTCTAGTATGATTTATATTTTTCTTATCCTAGTCCTGGTTTATCAACAATGTTATTTTGAATTTATAAGGCCCATTATGAATCTGAATTGGTTAAGCCACTTTTATAGTATAGTTTTAATTAAGAATCTCTTTCAAACTAGATGGACAAATGCTCTATACCACTGTTGTTGGTCTAGCTTCCCTAGTGGTGGGCCAACAAAGAAGTGGGTTTTGTATAATTTTTCCTCATTGTGATGAACACAAATAGAACTACGTACTTACAAAAACAACATTTGTGGTTTATATTAATACAATTTTAAGATAGAGTTTACTAACTACAATTTTTATTTATTCCAATTAATAGTAACATATTTATTAGACGTTCCTTAAAATTTTTAAATTCAACTTTAAAAGTATTTTTTCTTGTCATATATAGGATTATAGTATCTTGTTAGCTTCTCTTTGATTCGAGGATGGCAACCGATGGATTTTGTTCTTATTATATACATGATTATAGTATGTTGTTAACTTCCCCTCATTTTGAGGATGATAACCATTGAATTTTGCAAAAGATCAAGACTTTCTTAACATAGGGCTCAAAGCCATTACAACAATATTTTCACTAAGAACTCAACATATCACTTGCAAGAATTAAACTTGGATGGAGAGGATAATAATCACTCCTCCCAACTACCCAAACTATACTACTGCTATATCATACTCCTTTTTCGTGAATAATTATTTACATAATATTTACATAAAAAAAATTGATATTAGATGAAAACAAAGAAAAAACCCACCATCTATCTTAAGGTCAATCCTGATAAAAATTTCATACAATTGACAAATATATTTGTTGTTCGTAAAAAAAACAATGAACAAATAAAGCAAATAAACATGCATTAACTCATTCCAAAAAAAAGTTTTATTTTATGAAATATTAATAGAATGAATGTGTATTCCAACAATCATGATACATATCCTACAATGTTGGATAAAATATAACATAATAATATCAATAATTTTACATTAAATTTAAAACTAGTCAAATCACAACATAAATAGATATTTTAAAGAATAATAAACTCACATTAATATACAAGGTTTTTGACTATCTTTCAATACTCACAAGGAATATCACTAACTTCCAAGTTAACAGGTCATTGCAAACGCGAGAGACATCTTCCATGCATTACAACAAATTAAATATATCAAGCTAAATTATTATTACAAAATAAAAGAAAAAGTATAGTTGAGAATATAAATTTTAGTGGTGTGATATTTACAAAGGAGGAGTAAGATGTGTAAGCTATTGATTTCCCTTCCATACTCTCTTTAATTTTTTTAATTTATTAAAAAAATAAAAAAACTTCTTTAGCTTTGTATGCATGGTATTTAAAAAAATTCTAATTAGGTAAAAAAATTATTTATATTGTATTTTTTTTTATTACACATTAAATTTAATTGTTCAATGCTTATAAACATTTATTAAAAAATGAAAAAAATTAAGTGGATGTTTTTTTTTTCAAAATGTATATCACAATAAAACAAAAATAATAAACAAAGAATCAATGCTTGAAACCCTTATGGTCACTCTTGCTATCATCCGTTATATTTCTCATTTTAATAACATGTATAACCTATATAACACTTATTGTCTCAATGCTATTAACCCTTAAACCCCTTAAGGTTCCGATGGTAATAACCTTGACGTTCTTGATATTATAACTTTTGTATTTCCATATAACCCTAATTACCCCCTTACTATTAAACTCTATGGTTGCCCCTACCAACCTATATGTTATACTACATATCCTAGGTACCTATATGTTATACTACATATCCTAGGTACCAATACTAATAGCTTCTGAAATCCCTATTGTCCCTTTACTAATAAATATTATGGTCCTTGCATTAATAAGACCTATGACACTTATAAGTCTTATGGTCTTAATGCTAATAACCCATAAAAACCTTATGGTGCCCTGCGAATAATACTTTTGATCCCATATAACTCCTATACTCTTTGAATTAATAATACCTATATACCCCATGACTCCTATTTCCCAATGCTAATAACCCCTAAAAACTATATGGTCTCCCCATTATTAAATCATATCTTCTATACCCTACTAACACCTATGACCCTATAAGTTATAAGGTATCAATTCTAATAAGCCATGAAACCTCTAAGTTATGTTTGCTAATAACTCTTATCTTCTCTAACCTAATAACACCAATTATGCTTATAACCTTAATAGTCCCATTGCTAAGAACCTCTAAAACCCCTATTACCCACCTACTATAAATTCCTACCTTCCTTGCTTTACTAACTCCTATGACCCTTATAACCATCCCTATTATTCTATTACTAGTATGACCCTTATAACCCCAACATCCCTATTATTCTATTACTAGTAAACTTATAGTCCCTACCCTAATGAATCCCATGAACCTTAAAAATATTATGGTCCTAATTCTAATAATCACTAAATCCCCCATGCCCCCCACATTGTTAACCCCTATGGTTCCTTATTACATATATGATCTCATTACTAATAACCCTTAACATCCCTATGGTCCCCTATAACACATATGACCTCAATGATAATATCCCTTAAAACTCCTATGGCTGCTTTGCTAATAACCTTTGTATTTCCTACTATAATAACACATGTAACCCCTATAATCAATATGGTGTTAATTCTAATAATCCATAAAACCCCCATGATTCCCTTGATAATAACCCATATATCACCCTTATGGCCATTTCCTTAATAAAACCTATGACCACTTTGAACCATATGGTCTTAGTGATAATAACTCTTAAATCCTATATGTTCTACTTGTTAAGAAGACTTGTGGTCTCATATAAACCCTATGGCCCATTGATTATAATCTCTAAAGTCCTTATGATCCCTCTTCTCTTAACCCTTTCTTACCTATCCTAATAACCCTATTGTCCTTGCCATATTAAAACCTATGACCACTATAACCCCTATTGCCTTGGTGCTAATGACACTTAAAACCTCTATATCCCCCTTGTTAATAACCCTTAGGATATCTTATAAATCGTATGGCGACAATGCTAATAACCCCAACCCTTATGATCCCCTTACTATTAAACCTTATATATCTACCTTAATAATATCCATGATATTTATAACCCCTATGGTTATACTATAATAACCTCTAAAACCCCTATGGTTCCCTTATTAATAACCTTTATGTTGTTTATGCTAATAACCCTTGTTGCCCCCTTGTTAATAATCCTTAAGTTACCTATGGTATCTTATAACTCCTACAGTCCCCCTACTTGTAACCCCTAAAACCGCTATGATGCCATGCAAATAACCCCTAAAAGACATATGGTCACCATGCTAATAAACTCAATAAGGTTTCTACATGAATACAACCTATGACCCCTGCAACCCCACAACCACAATGCTAATATTTTCTTAAATGTTTATGGCCCCTTTGCTAATATCCTTGATACCCCCCTAAAATATTAGTCCCACTAATAATAAACCACAAAATGTCTATGACCCCCCTGTTAATAACTCCTATGCTCCCTTCCCTAATAACACATGTAAACCCTATTACCCCTATAGTCCTAGAGTTAATAAGCCTTATAATCCCTATGTTCCCCTTGTTATTAACCATTATCTTCCTCGCTCTAATAACTCTTATGACCCCTATGGTCCTAATGGTAATAACTCTTGAAATTCCTATGGTTTCCCTATTAGTAACACCTATGTTCC
The DNA here is from genome assembly GCA_000966675.3 of Picea glauca. Lineage (NCBI taxonomy): Eukaryota > Viridiplantae > Streptophyta > Pinopsida > Pinales > Pinaceae > Picea > Picea glauca. The sequence goes on along the minus strand of JZKD02S0323398.1, from coordinate 169,817 downwards.
TTGCCCCAATAACAATTGTGCCCCCTTTAACTCTTATGGTCCAAGTACTAATAAATATTAAGACCTTTATGGTTCCCATGCCATTCACCCCTATAACCCTTATGTCCTTAGTGATAATAAATCCTTAAAATCCCTATGTTTTTTGTACCAATAATCCCTATTTTCCCC
>JZKD02S0323398.1:123325-156308 GCA_000966675.3 Picea glauca | reverse complement strand
ATCCCCCTTATGAAAGTGTTGTCCTCAACGCTTGATGTACAACCATATACCAGGGTCCCATGGATAATTGTGGACCATAATGCTGAAGAAGACTGAAGAACCAAAGTCCCATGTATAAATGAAAGCCATCATGCTGAAGTAGTCCAACCGCCATTGTAAACCAGGGTCACATGTCCAAGTGCTCATGTGAACTCCACATAGAAGATATCAACACCCAATAACCAACTGAAAATGTTGCTCCCAATACTGACAGCTATCATGTGGATCCAAATAAGAATATTCATCCACATAGTGGGAGAGGATCAAAGATGAATCTAGAAGAAACAATACCATTATAGAATATGTAGACTAAACGCTGGTAACTAGCTCCTGATGTGGGACATTGATGTTCTCTACAGAAGGTGGAGTAGAGTCATCAAATAAAATATGGAATTGGTTGTCATCCCAGAAATGACAACTATCCATATACCAATCATCACAATCGTCCTCAAAATCATACCAAGGATATATTTATTGATTATATTCATCCCTGATGTCTGCCATAAGAAATCTCTCATGCATACTATCCAATGAACTACGAAAAATATTATTGAGGCCATCTGCAAGGTCATGAAATTTGTCATGCAATGTGTCACACAATGTGTCATACAATTGAGATTTGAATGCTTCAAGAATTTATTTGAGTTTTTGAGAAGAAATAGCCATCTGATCACCCTATGAACCCTTCGGTCCCGCAGCCGTCACGAAAAAATCCCCAAAAAATAGAACAATAAGTTACAACAGAAAATCGCGGTTTTTTCTGAAAAAAACCCTAAAAAACTGTTGAATTTAAAATGTTCATAACTTCACTTTCCGGACTCCGTTTCGACTGATTTTTTTTTATAAATTGGGTGAAATTGTGAGAAGAACTCAGATCTGTAATTTGTTTGAGAAAATTTGGCCTCCAGTTGCTACAGAAATAAAAATAAATCGTGCCGCCATCCGCGGAAAAAACCTTGAAAAATTGCAGATTTAAAAACTTCAATATCTTGACCTTCTGGACTCTGTTTCAGACGATTTTTTTTTTCAAATTGGGTTTTTTTATGAGAGGAACTCAGATATACAACATGTTTCTGCAAATTTTTCATAGAAATATACAGAAAAGTTCTAGAATGTCGTGGCCATCTTTTTTCTTCTCCGAAAAAAAATGCAAAAGTAAAAAATATTTGCCCACAATGTCTGCCAAGGAAAGTGCTCTGATACCACTTGTTAAGAACCCAATACCGAATACAAAAACACCACAATAGATATACAATAACAATATGCAAAATCTCCTTTATTACCATCAAACCCTTGAGGTAGGGCAACACCATACAATGGATCCTATTATGGAAGAGATCCTCTCCTGTTCACTTGCCTCTTCGAGGGGGCATCCTCCTATTGAGCTATCGCTCCAAATACAATACTTCTCTTCATATCTCATTACATTGCTTGAACCTTTTTATATAGTGCTACCATTACCTAAGAACATTCTAGAGGAGAAATCTTCTAGAAGTAGAACCTTCTAAGAAGTCCTCTTACATTTATTATATCTAATTATCCATTTATTATATCTAACTACCATAGTGGGCCTTATTTAATAATATAGTGGACCTATTCTACCTTGCATTGAATGGTCTCCACTATCATCACTATGGGCTCTCTGAGCCCCTCCACTACCTCTCTAGCTACCTTACACAACTGCACACCCTAAAACCTCTTGCTCAACACCTTATGATGGAACAATTTACTCAAGGAGAGGATATTCTAGTGCGCCTTAGTTCAACGCACCTATTGGCACTCTCAGAAGGAAAAACATGTAAAGGTTGAGATTTTGGGTCAAAGTCAACATTTGACCAGTCAAATTCAACATTTGACCAGTCAAAGTCAAAGTTTGACCAACTATTAGTCAAGATAAATCATGAATGAAAAAGCAGATCATCTACATTATTTAGCTCTTACAGTAACTCTTGAAGATGGCATGTGGATAATTGACAGTGGAGCTTCCAGGCATATGACAGGAAACTAGGTCAAACTCTCCAATCTGAATGAAAAAGTCATCTCACAAAGTAGAACTTGGAGACAAGAACACCTATCCAGTCAAACGAATTGGTCAAGCCTCCATCAAATTGGAATCAGGTAACAATGTTCATTTGAGTAATGTCTTATATGTGCCTGTTTTAGAAAAGAATATTGTATATATATCTTTCCTAAAAGACAAAGGAAATATATTGCCTCTGAATATGGTGAAGTACTATCTTGGTCTAGATACTCCATCATAGAGAATGCTAGAGTTATGGGAACTCGTGAAGGAATATTATACAGACTAATAGAACATAATGATGAAGCTCTTGTACATGATGAAATCAATCCCAATGAACTTTGGCATAAAAGGTATGCTCACCTTAACTATTAAGCATTACCTTTCCTTGAGAAAATGGTTGAAGGAATATAAGAACTACAATATACACATGAAGGAATTTGCAGAGGATGTGCACTTGGTAAAAATGTTAAGAATCCATTCTCAATTATCAATAATAGATCTAAGAAAATACTAGATCTAATACATTCAGATGTTTGCGGTCCAATGCCAGTCAAATATCTAGGAGGTTCTCTTTATTATGTAATCTTCATAGTTGATTACTGAAGAAAGAATTGGTTATATATCTTGAAGATAAAGCATGAAGTTTTCAACAAGTTTCAAGAATTCAAAGAAGAAATAAAAAACCTCACAAGTAAGAAAACCAAGACTTTGATAATAGATAATGGAGGAGAATACACATCCAGGGAATTCGTTGCCTTTTGCAAATCAACAGGGATTAGGAGGGAGCTAACCATTCCTCATAATCCTCAACAAAATGGTGTAGCAGAAAGGAAGAATAGATCCATTGAAGAAAACATGAAGGTACTAATGAATGATCAAGTTTTATCCATGTATTTATGGGGCAAAACAACCATGACAACAATATATGTTCATAACATAAGTCCTCATCATATATTGAAGGATATGAATCCAGAAAAAGCCTTATAAGTAAATAAATCTAATGTGGAACACTTAAGAACCTTTGGGTGCCCTGTTTACATTCATATCCCCAAGAATACAAGGAAGAAACTAGAACCTTGAGGAAAGAAGGGCATCTTTGTTGGATATAGTGAATCCTCCAAAGCCTACAAAATATATATTCTAGAACAACATAAGATTGAAGCCAACAAAGATGTAACCTTCAATGAGAAGATGGCTTTCAAGAAATCTATAGAAGAATCCATGGAATAAGAATATAAAGAGCCTAAAGAAGAAAGCACCTGTCTTCCAGAAAGTTAGAATGAAGAACAAGAACAACTTGATCATCTGATGCAACCATGCGAACCTATTGAATCAGTCATTGTACCAAAAACTAGAAAATGTCTAGCTTGGATTGAAGCTACTATACAAGAATCAGAAAGACTCAAAGATCCAAGTGGCACTTTTGGAGAAATCAAGAAGCCCAAAATATTCTCCAGCTATGCAACATGTATGGCAAAACTTATAAAGGAAGAACCCACCACATTTAACGAAGAAACTCAGAAGAAAAAATGGAAAGAATCCATGACAGAAGAATACCAGTCTATCATGAAAAATGACGTGTGGTAAATCGTTCCTAGACCCAAGGAAAAATTAGTGGTAACTTCAAAATGGGTTTATAAGATCAAACGTCTAGTAGACAGAAGCGTGGAAAAATAAAAGGCAAGGTTTGTAGCTAGAGGGTTCTCCCTGAAGGAGGGAGAATATTATGATGAAACCTTTGCTCATGTTGCCAGATATGCTTCTATCAGAACCATTATGTCTCTTTCTACTTCGATGGGATGGAGTTTACATCAGATGGATGTAAAGACAACTTTTCTCAATGGAGCAATTGAAGAAGAAATATACATTGAAAAACCTCAAGTTTTTGAGGTACATCCCAGAGACACTCATGTTTGTATATTAAATAAAACCCTATATGGACTCAAGAAAGCTCCAAGAGCTTGGTATGCTGAAATTGATAGTTACTTAATAAGACTTGGTTTCGCTAAGAGTCACGCAGATCCAAATATTTATTACAAGGTTGTGAACAATGCACCTATGATTCTATTGTTGTATGCCGACAATTTATTCTTGATAGGTGCAGAGTCTCTCATCACCCAGTGTAAGAAGGAAATAACTTTTTTGTTTGATATGAAAGAGTGGTCTCATGCACTATTACTTGGGACTAGAAGTATGACAGAAGCATGGTGAAATCTTTCTTGGACAAGGAAAATATGCAATGAAGATTCTTCGAAAATTTGGAATGTTGGATTGCAAATCCATGGCCACTCCTATGACCAAATATATAAGAAAAGTAAGAGACTCAGATTATGATCTAGTATACTTGTCCCTATATTAGTAATTGATTGGGTCATTGATGTATCTAGTTAATACTCGACAAAACATTTTCTTTGTTGTAAACACTTTAAGCCAATTCCAGGTGGAACCCAGACATAAACACTAGATAGCTGCAAAGCACGTTCTAAGATATATTCATGGGATGCTAAACTATGGTTTAAGATACACTTCATCCATTGATATACAACTTGATGGATTCACAGATTCAGATTGGGTAGGGATCACATAAGACAGAAGGAGTACTTCATGGATGTGTTTCAGTTTGGGCTATGCTATGATATCATGGGCCAACATGAAACAAAATTATGTCGCACCCAACACAAAAAAAACATAATATATCGCAGCATGTGAGGCATGTACCGAAGCAGTGGCTGAGTAAGTTGATTTATGGATTATTTGATCAGGTACCAGATTCGACCGTAATATACTGTGACATTAAAAGTTGTATGAGGCTATCAGAACACCCAGTGTTTCATGACTGGTCAAAACATATTTATATCAAATACTACTTTATTCGTGATAAAGTCCAGGAACGAGAAGTGAAACTACAGTATATTTCCATAGATGAGCATGTAGAAGATATTTTGACAAAGCCTTTGTCCAAAATAAAGTTTGCATACTTAAGGGACTAGATGGGGCTCATGGAGATAAATCCCTTAGTTGAAAGGGAAGAGATGGATCCCTAGGTTGGGAGTGAGAACTGGCATATTATTGATTCATGGGAAGTCATTTTCTAGTATGGAAAATGGTCCAGGTTGGATAGTTCCTTTCCAGTCCAGAAAGTGTTTCGAGATTTCTGTCAGACAATCATTTTTTAGTTCGAAAAATGGTCCATATCGGACAATCATTTTCATAATGAAAATGGTCCGATAGATTGATGATGTACCATATAAATCAATTCCCCTTGTGGCCAATGTGGGGGAATGGTCTATGACATTCATTCTTCTTGCCAGTCACTATGAGTAGTGATCAAGTAGAATGGTACGCCTCACCGGGCAATCATTCTTTCGAAGTTCACAATTGTGAGTAGTTTTGAAGAAGGGTCCATTTTGGAGGTTGGTGCAGGAAAATAATTTCCTTAGGAAATGGTCCGTTCAGTCATTCCCTAGGAAAAAATCATTCTCTCCAGGTTGCACTATGATTAGTGCCGAAGGAATGGCCTAGTTAGGTGAATGGTCCAGGTTAAAAAATCAGGGACATGCATTCCCTAGGGAAGATTTAGTCTCTCAAGATTGCACTATGATTAGTGCGAGAGGAATGTTCCAGTTAGGTGAATGGTCCATCTCAGAAATTAGGGACAATTATTCTTCTATGCTTCAGAAGAATAGTCTAGATAGCCCATGGTTGATGTGTTACTTTCCGAGGGCAGATTCTCTTCCATATCTCACAGACGTGAGTGGAATAATGGCCCATATGACTAAGCTTGTATCATGATATTGTTTATGCAGATTGATATCAGATGATATGATTGTTGTAGAGACTGTATATCTCTCAACAATAGTTGTATGATAATGTGGTGGATGTGATCCAATGGTAGTGAATGTGTGTCACTAGTTAGTAGCAACATGCTACTAAGAGTGGTTGTGTACCACCGGATAATAGTTGTATACTAATATGTATAGACACAGTTGTGTTATATTGGATGACATTGTTCTGATTTCCATGGAGACTATCTATTTGGATAAGTGATGATGGTTCTTGTGATTTGATCATGAGATAGCTTGTGTGGCGATGATGATGCTACCAGTTGAATGGTCTGTTTGTGCTCAAGACCATTGCTTTTAATACCTCCCTAGCTAGGAGGAAGTGTTGATATTATGGTAGCCGCGAGAGGTATTAACATCCACATGTAATATTTGATGAGACTAGAATATTCCAGGAAGAAAGAGAAACCCTAAAGCTTTGGATAATAACCCTAGCAGACAAGTCAACTTAATAAAATAAATTAATATTGAGTTATTAGCTCCCAGAAAGAGAATTCGACTGAGTTAGTTAAGATGGAGAAGTATAAATAAAGGGAGCCAGATCTCATTTGTCATTCACTCACTCACGAATACATAAGGACAAGAAGTGCGCATGAGTGAAGGAGAACTGCAAATGTTGCAGTAGTGATCTTGTCTTGGGTTATTGGTTTGGAATTTCTCCTTGGTCTTTGGTTATCCTTTCTTGGTGCACTAGCCTTGTTTGGCTATTGGTATACTACAAGAATTATTCTATATGTCAAGGTTAAGGTGCTCGGGGGTGGCCTTTGTGCCTATGGTTGGGTCAAAATATTGCTATATTGTCTATGGTAAAACAAGCACACCCATTTTTCTAACAATAGGTGCTTGGTGCTATGTTGTAATGCATTTTTAGGGAAACATTGTAGGTAGAGAAGAGTCCCCCCATGGTTCCTAGTATCTTTTACTTTCGAGGTTTCTCTTTCCTTGAATTTGCTTCAAATCATAGGAACTTTGGATGATGAAAAGCTTCCTCTTTGCATTTGCATTTGCCCTTAGTTTTTTCTTTTTATTTGAGGCATTTGTTTCTACTTTTTCCAGCTTGCTCTTTACTTATTTTTCAGCTTCCAACTCTTTTTTGTTGGTCATTATAAGAAATTTTTTATTTCAAAAGAAAATTTAGTTAAGTTGAAGAAAATACATCCCTTATTTATTAGTAGTTTACTTAGTTTAAATTTTCATTTTGGATATTGTAGTCATCTAAATCCTAGTCCATAGCTAGGTTTAAATCAAAGTTTTGCTTGATAATTTGAATTGATGAATACTTATTTCTAATTAGGAAGTTCATTTGTATAAAGAACATGTATCTTTTACTTTAGTATTTTTCTTCTTTTGAGCTAGTATTTCAATTGAAAGTCTCTTTAATCACAATATTTTTTGTTTCAAGCACATTTCTTTTTTATGTTGGTTACACCACTAGTACGGACACTTCACTCCCTAATTAAATTATTGCTTAATTATCCCAAGTTTAGACTAAAATAAACCACCTAACTTAACTCATTAAATCACTAATTGGGGCTAAAATATTTTTCTAGCTAATTTAGGGTTTTGGGGATATTAATCCAAATAATTTTCCACAACCATTCACATCTAAAACATAATGGTTGACTGATTAGGGAACTTAAAATCCTTTCTTTTAGATATGGTCAAGACCTATTTATCAATAGGTTCTCTATTTGGGGTGGATAATGCTAATGTTGGGACTAAAGGTTTGGTTGAGACTTCTATCTCTTTCAATACTGAAGATCCCTCATCCATTTGATTTCATCTTGAAGGAAAGGTAACATATTGCACGTATTTGTGAGTAGGTAGCTCAATGATAATTCTACTAGGTTCCTACCAGGGTGGTTCTTGTAGAAGGGAGGGAACCCGAGACATATTTCTATAGGACATTGGTATTTCATCACCGTTTGTCTCCTATCTCATTTTCACCTTCACGCATCTACCGAGTGGATTTCATCACCTCTTGTAGTAGGTGCTTGGGAGGCCCTCTTTATACTCTTCATCATATATGTTCATGTATCCCTATAACCATTTAGAAGAAAGGGTTTGGAAGAATCATAGTCTAGGCGTGTTTGAGAGATTTTAGTTTATATTTTGCCTAGAGTCTTTTTCCTTTTTAGGATGGAAGCTTCAATTAGGAAATTTCCACTTCAATTCAAACACACTTCAAACCACTTGTTGCACCACATGAGCACATAGTATCTTTGTTTGATCACTTATTTCTTGATTATTTTCTTTTTTGACTCTAGTTCTTTGATATATTAATTTTATCTTTGAGAGATACATTTACAGCTAGGAACCATTGCACCCCATAGGATACTATCCGGTAGACTCCAAGGAATACCTCCATTATCAATTTTTGGTAATGTCTTATCACCTTCTCAATGGGTTATAGTTGATCATCCCATTCCTTCTTTGGGATCATCATCTTCGAATTCCTAAAGTTCATATTCTTTGGATTCATAGCCCTCATCCCCTTGGAGGCCACTCTAGTTTGAGTGTTTTCAGAGTTAGTCTTCCTTCAACTAGTTTACCTTTGACTACTAGTCCCCCTTTGACTTGTTTACCTCTGTCTACACCATCTACAACCCTAGTTCCCATAATGGTAAGCACTAATCAAAATCAAAACCAACCTCAAATGAAAACTCAACTCACTTTACCTTATGTGGATGGGTTGAATCTCCCATATTTAAATAAACTCATAAATGATCCCATTCAACATAATTCTATTGGACCAACCATACCGACCAAGTTTCCCTTTGATATTCCTAAGTTTGAGGACCATGAAAAAGAGGAACCCTCCAATCACACCATGTCATTTCACCTTTGGTGCTCATCCAATATTATCCCAAACGACTTTATTAGACTTTGGATGTTTCAACACACCCTCATTGGTGTGGCTGCCAAGTGGTATATTGATTAAATTTTCAATAGTCAAAACACCTTTGAGTCCATTCCCAAAGTGTTTTTAACCTTTTTTCAGATTCCAATTCACCATGATGACGGGATTGAAATCCTCACTATATTTTGTCAAACTATAGCTACCCATATCACATATCATATTCACGAATGGCATAGATGAGATGGTTCGTGTAAGGCTGAAATTAATGATTGATTCCTCATGCACTAGTTCTTGAACTCCTTACTTCCTCCTTTTTTTAAATATGTGGCCATGACCATTCCCAAAATTAAGGAGAAATCCATCCTAAAGTCTCAACGATATGACTTGATTTATGCCCAAATGGTTTTTGTACACCATTCTTCTTGATGCTCCTCGCTCTCGCTCAAGTGACTTGTCTACACCAGGGAAATCCCATGTTGTTGAAGGTGTCATTGGGTCTATTTCATAGAGTAATATGTTCCCTTATCCACTTGGACCTAATATGTATGGTAACCCATATAGTGGAGTTAGTACCTCTTATTCCCCGCCTATTATAGAGTGTTCCCCTATGCCTTACAATTATCCTAATCCTATACGAGAACCCTCTCATTCCACATCTCAAGTCATAGCTAACACATCTTATTCAAGTCCTCTTGCACATTGACACCTGTATGGTCATACTTGTACTAGTTCCTCTTGAAGTAGGGAAATCATGAATTCATATTATCCATTTTCTTTCCCTCCACCAACAACTTCAATACCTCTATTTGCAGTACCTCAACCCCCAGTCAATGTTGGTCAAAATGCACCCCATCTACACATCCAAGTGTATGATCAACAAAATGTCACTAACCCCTAACCAAAATCCCAATAATAATAATAACAACAACAACAACAACAACAACAACAATAACGATAACAATAACAATACCAATAACAATAACAATAACAATAACAATAACAATAACAATAACAATAACAATAACAATAACAATAACAATAACAATAACAATAACAATAATGAGAAAGGAAAACATAATGACCAACACCTGAATTAAGTGAATCAAGTGAACCACTCTTACACTCTTTGCAGTGTTTATGGCCATTATACCCATTGGTGTCTACTTATACCCGATTTGCTTTGATTGAAGGAGTTCATTGATAAGCTTGATCAACACCAAATCATCCCATTTCTCAACCTAACCCACCTTTTTCATTGTAACTAGTTGTGTTGCATAACCATTTTCCAAGGCAAGGATTCAAGTCCATGCCATAATCCATCCCTTTTGGTCAACCAATAAATACAAACCCTTCTAAAGATGGTACCTTTACAATTTTGATCATGATATCAATGCATATTAACCTTTCAATCCAAAATCACTAGTAAAACATGCCTTTTGAAACATCAACTACTAAATCAAGTGACCCTCCACTTGTTAGTAATGTACCTTTTTGTATTCCCTCATTTACTGTTGATCTTTCCCCCAATTTTCCAAAGGTTCCTTTACAATGGAATTACAATTACCCTTATGCATGAGCTACCTATAATTATAGTATATTTGATGATTTAGCTCAATGTCTTGCAACTATGTCATATTTAGAAGTTGTTCAGACTTGTCCTACAAAACAAAAAGGTTTGCTATCTACATTGGGCACAATTGATCCTTTGGATGATAGGATGATCACCTTGAATATCAACAAATATGAGCCTCGCCTCCCCCCTTTTGTTTCCTTCCAACTTCCATTCACTATAAAAAACATTGTAATTCATTGTTGCATTATTGATGAAAGCACATCAACATCTATTATGTATACTCATCTCTAGAAGAAGTTAGGCTTTATTGAGCTTGTCCCATCTATAATCACCCTTCATGTGTATGATGGTATACAAGCTAGTTATTATTGATGTTGAGGTTGTAGGTGCCCCATTGGAAAACAACATTCTTTTAGGATGTAGTTATATGTATGTGATGAAGGTGGTTTCCTCCTTAGTTTTCTATACCATGATATTTCCCAATGAAGGGAAGATAATTGTCATCAACCAACTCATTTATTATGATCCCAAATCTCAACTTAACCATGATAGTGTCTTTCCTTCACCGAACCATCTCCTCATTCACCAATGTTTGTCTCAGAGTCTTCAAAGATTCGACATTGCTTGGAACTTACTATGGTGCTCCATTGATAGTAACATCTCTTGGTCCATCCAATGTTTGTACGATGATAACAACCCAACGACCTTTTGCCTCAACACCTTCCTCATCTAAGCCTTCATCCTCACACCACTTTCTGAGCATATTTCTCCTATTTCTTCCACACCATCACGGGGAGGGAATTTTTATTATAGGTATTCCTTTTCTTAACCCTTGTTCTTGTTCCCCCCTCTTGGAATAATACCCGCATGATGACTACATTAAAACTTCCTAATATCACCTTAGGGATCCTAGTGTGGTATCTAGATTCTCCAAACCCTCCCATGCCATCGACCCCAACTCTTTTTTTGGTTTTAACACTTGTGTATCCTACAAGTACTACCCCCATGTCCTTTATAGAATCTACATAGGAACAACTGGTCCCCACCATGACTAGGAAAGTAGTTGTGACTATGGGCATCACTACCTCTATACAAGATATGACCACCCCAACCATTGCACCTAGAGTTACCCCTCTATATGTTTTATGTGATCTCACTAGCCACACAACCAATAATTATCCTTTTCTTCTAAAGTTACATGATGTTTTTAATTCTAATGATTTAGAATTTGACCCTTCCACTCTAGTTGTGGAGGTCTCTCTCCTTGAATCACCAACAAAGTGCATTAAATCTTTGGATACAATTCCTATGTGTGCTTTGTGTAATACTTACTGCCATTATTTCCATCATTGTCCAAAGACACCCTAGTTTCCAGATGCCATCACCATTGTTCATCATCTCTATTCCTCCCTAGAGGATAACTAACACTTGTTTTAGATTATTTTTCCTTTTGACGTTAAAAGTTTTTGCAAGAAGAGGGTAGGCCAATTTTTGAAATTGGACCTCATTATAAGAAACTTGACGAGAATACTTTCTATATATTTTACCTTTCAACTTCTATGGGACAATTGTCTTTTGAAAAATATTCATTTTAATCAAAAGTTCATTGGAGCACCCATTCTATTCCCATTGTCCTAGTGGTCTCATCAGTACTATAACTAACATCCACTTGTTCCATGTCTTCAACCATAGGACTGTCTTCTTCACATTATTATGCTATTGATATGGGGGCATATCACTCACCTACCTATACCTAAACATCTCCCCCATCATCATCCAATGGACATATCTAATGCTAGGGTCATGGTGGCTGCTTTGGCCAAGTTCCTCACGCCCATGGATAGCCATCACTTCTCTCCTCATAATAGGGTATTTATAATTCCAAGCCCTACAAAAAGGGTATTTTTAGATTTTTCTACTTTAATACTTCACGGAGACACCTATTTTACCTTAAATTATTAAGGCATGTAATTCTTTAACTTGAATTTTTTTGCACTTTTTTTCTTTTCATAAGAACCTTTATGATTTGGTATTAGTTGACTTGTGTGCAAGGATTCACCATGGAATATCTCTCCTATAGATGGTATTTGGTTTTCTATTTAGGTAATTTTTTTCACTTGGAATATAGCTTAACATCACTCCCTTGAGCATGTTGCATTGTCCATTCATCCCCCCCTAGAATTTCTTGTAGGAACACCTTCATTTAGGTAGATGGATCAACCCATCCATTTATTGCATTATTCATTTACCTAGTCTACATGTAATGTCCCCCAGCCTGATGGGACATTACGATGTGGAAAAATCACAAAAATGAAATTTTGTTAACTAATTAAATTCCTGTAGCTTACAACTACAAATTACATACAGATTTAACTGCTAAATAATACCATTAAAATTGATGCATCTACAACATACTAAAATCAACATGAAATGCAACTTAATAATTCACACAACAACATATGAATCATTCTTAAATAGACAAAGTTCATGCACAACAGATAAACTTAGGAAATAACACAACAACATTATAAAACACTTATTTCTTAATTCATTTGTGCAACCAGCTGCTTGGGACGAACGTTCCACCCAACCATAGAATGACTGTTCCAAATATCAACATCCATTCACCCCCGAGATGAGGCTAGTAATCCACAAAATATGATGATCTCTCACTGTCCACTCACAACTTAGAAAACTCACAACCCATTGGTATTCTCCTACAACTATCCCCATTTTCCACCAAATCTCTTCCTCTTGACTTGCCCAACCCAAGGAATTTACCCCTTCACTGATTTCAATCCCTTGGGTAACCGATTCATTTATTAGGGCCTCTCTGGCATAGGCAAATAGGAATCTCTCAGCTGAGAACTCAAGGGAACTTGCTGCTAGGAAAACTACCAACAAACCAGCAACAAACACTTGTTGTTATAATGCAACTTGCCCAGGAGTTCACTCTTCAGGCTTGACAACCTAGTTCTTCAATATGAAGATCCAAAACTCTCCAGATATGCTCCAACTTTCTCTAACATTTTCCCTCCATGGATGCACCATCTTCAAGCTCTCTTTTCTCCCCTCTACTTCCTCCTCATGCATAAAAACTCCCTGTCTAAAAATGTTGTAGCTGCCCACACAAATTTCCTCTCTTTGGATTACTTGCTTGAATCACACTCTTCCCCAAGTTGATTGTACTAAACCCCCATGTTCCCAATAAATTTTGGATGTGACCACTCACACCCACCCTCTTACATGTATTCAATGATTGGATTTGGGAACACAATAAAAAATTAGAAGGTTCATACACAAATAGTAATTTTAGAAAAAATGGGTTGAATTAATATAGATGGGAAATTCACCCTTGGACCCCCTCTTAGGAATTCTCTTAGACACTCGCCGCTCTCGTGGATTAATTAAGCCCCCATCTCTGTTCATGTCCCCTTAGCATCTAGCATCACATTTTTATTATTAAAACATAGAAATACAATCTACATATTACATTGCTTTGGCTGTAGCCAAATATTATATCTACATTCAACATTAATTAAATTGGGGATTATAGTGGGGATGTTACATTCCCCCTCCCCTATAATTGTGCGTCATCTTCAGTGCACACTATGCCGATATACATATATGGAAATTTACATCACAATACTTAGAGAATAATTTTTTTCACTTTCACAACTCCACCAATAGTTGCAATCATAATCTCTTGTTCCTCTCAACTCACCGACCCAAGGAACGCACCATTCATTTATCAGGGATAACCCAAGGGATGTACTATCCATTTATCAAGGTTAACCCAAGGAATGAGCCATTATTTTATTAGGCCCCCCAACATATTTGGTTAGGACTCTGAGATGTGTTTCCAAAACTCTAGATGCTCAAAACAGAGTCTTGCATTTTTTTTTCTTCAAAACTGTCAAAATTTTGTAGGTATTCCTCCTGTGTGTTTTCTTCATGTTCACATGTAGCATCTTCAGGACCGTAGCAGGTCCATTGAACCTTTTCCAAATCTATGGAATTATTTCTAAGAACCTTGAATTTTTGGTTCATGATGCGTACTGGTTCCACCCGGAAATCCCCTTTGTGCTCCACCTGGATCACATTCCAATCAATTACATGGTTAAGGTCAAACACATCTTTCTTTAATAATGATACATGAAATACATTATGCAGTCTCATAGATGCAAGAAATGATAGCATGTATGCAAATGACCCTATCTTCTCTAAGTTTTCAAAAGGCCCACAATATCTCATTGCCAACTTCGAGCAACTTCCTAATCTTAGTGAACTTCTCTTTGTCTTCACTTTTAAAAACACATGTTCCCCCACTTTAAAATATCTAAACACTATATTATTGTCGGCATCAATTTTTTTCCTACCTTTAAATTTTGTTTGATCTTTTCCATCTTCTCTTCCATTTTCTTTAACAATTCTAGCCCAACAACTTCTCTATCTGTTGGATTATACCAACTCACTAGTGTGTTACATTTTCTACTATACAATGCTTCAAATGGACTCATTTTCAATGAGGCTTGATACATGTTGTTGTAAGAAAATTCAACTAAATGAATACAATCTTCCCACTTTGATGGTTGATCCATCACACACATTCTAATCATGTCCTCAATTATCCTGTTCATCCTCTCTATTTACCCATCTGACTCTGGATGATACATTGTGCTAAGATTTAAATTTGTTCCAAAACCTTTGAAAAAACCTTTCCAAAAATTTGAAGTGAACTTTGTATTTATATATAAAACTATTTCCTTAGGCACTCCATGTAGCCTAGCAACTTCTTTCATATATATCTATGCAATATTTTTTTACCTTGTTTGTACTCTTTACTGGAATAAAATGTGTTGCCTTAGTTAATTTATCCACCATCACCATAATAGAATCATGTTGCTTCACTTTTCTGGGCAACTTCGTAATAAAATTCACTGTAACAACTTCCCATTTCCATTATAAAATGGACAATTTCTATAGAAAAGATACTGGGTGTCTATCTTCAGTATTCAATTTATGGCACTCTAGACATATGGCTATGTAATTAGCCACTTCCTTCTTCATTCCTGACTAAAAATATTGGCTTCTTACAATTGCAATCGTCTTCTAATATCCTGAGTGTCTAGCATATGGTGCATTGTGCATTTACTTCAACATTGCATTTTTCAGTTCATTGGAATTTGGCACATATACTTTTCCTTTGTATATGAGAATCCCATCTTCTTTCAGCTCATAAGAATTAAATTTCTGCTGAAAATTTCCTTGCTATAACATTTCTTTTATTTTCACATAGTGTTGATATGAATTTGTTACTACAATGACTCGATATTTCAGATCATTTCTATACATGATAATCGCTGCAACATGCACTTCATGAGCTCTTTTGTTGAGTGCATCAAGAACTTGATTTTCCTTTACCTTTATATGCTTAATTTCAAAATCATATTCATTGAGAAATTCCAGCCATCTAGTTTGTCTGGCATTTAGTGTTGGTTGTCCAAACAAATGTTTTAGACCACAATGGTCTATCCTTAGCTCAAATTTATTCCCCATAAGGTAATGTCTCTACATTTTTAATGCATGTATAATTGATGCTAACTCTAGATCATGGGTAGCATAGTTTATCTCGTGCTCTTTTAAGTTTCTAGATTCATAGCATACCACATGATCCTTTTAACTGAGGACTCCACCAAGACCTTCCTTGCATGCATCAATGCACACACCAAAATTTTCTTTCAGATCTACAATCTTCAATATTGGTACACTTGTCAATATGTCTTTTAGCTACTAAAATATCTCTTCACATTTGCGTGTCCATTCAAATTTCACTCCCTTCTTTTGCAAATAAGTGATTGGAATTGCAATATTTGAAAATCCTTTTATGAATCTTCAATAATAATCGACAAGATCCATGAATGATCTGACCTCTGTGATGTTTCTTTGTGTTGGCCATCCTCTAATGGCCTCTATCTTCTCAGGATCCACTGTTATCCCTTCTGTTGAAATTATATGCCCCAAGTAGTGAATATTCTTTTGATAAAATATACATTTACTTAGCTTAGCATACAGTTTATGCTCTCTTAAAACTTGCAACACCATTCTTAAATGATGCTCATGTTCCTCTTATAAATTGGAGTAGAAAAATATGTCATCTAGGAACACAATCACAAAATTTTCCCAGTACTCCTTGGACACTTCATGTTATAGCAAGATTTGCCTCACCATTGCTATCTTGCACAAAGGGCCTTTTTCCATTTCCCTATGCAGACTTATCAACCCCTTTTTGACAAATCTAGAGACAAAAACATATATTTTTCCACATATACCCTCCCTAACTTCTTTGCAAGATGCGTATACGCTTGCTTCTCCACTACAACTCACGTATATCAGGATTTGTGCCAGAAAATACAAAATTAGGTCGGGTTTCCATGCCACGATAGAAGATCTCTGATCTTTGGCCTTCCATATACTGGAAACGTTTCGACTCGACCCTTCAGTTGCATTATGGAGGCTATAAGAGCACAATTTCAAGCTATGGAAAAAGAGGAGAAAACATTCAACTTTGAGAGTAAAGTTACTTTGGAGAAATTACTTCATATTGAGTCTGCATCCCTTTGTTCCTCAAGTCTGAACACAGTGTTCAACCCCCAAGCTCTTTCCTTATTTTTGAGAGGCCCTCATTACCTCTTTGATATGAGCTTGCCTTTGGTGGAGGATTGAAGTGGTGGAGACCCAGTTGGAAGGAACTTGGTTTCTTGGTTTCGAACCGTGCCGACATGAAAGTATGTAATGTTGATACTTCTGTTGATTAATTATTAATAGAAATACTCCTTTCCCATCCTATCAATATCTTGCAAATATATGATTATTATCCATGGGCATGTTTGTAATGTTTAATAATGGATTGTGCTATCTGATGTGCTAACTCATTTTATATATTGTCACTATATACTTGCATTGCTTGTTTGTTGAGAACTTCTTGCAGGTGTAAAGCTTTGGGTCAAAGTGCTCAACGGTGGAACGACATCAAATGATTGGATCGAGGTAGGCTTCTTCCTCGTATTTCACATTAGTTTATATAGCACATGCTGGAATTGAGATGATTTCTGTAGTCAGACTTGTCTGTTGTGGTTTACCCTTGGCCATAGAGAGTTTTTCCCTTGTAACATAATTGGCGACTCCACTAGGGAGAGATCTTCCTTCTAAGGGTTGAAGTACTTTTTCTTCTTACATTGCTCTTTTTCCTTTGTGTTTCTTGTCGTATCACAGTTGGACATAGTCTGTTCACTATGGGTCTGAGTTTTTCATCCTTTTACCCTTGCCTAGCCTTGTTTTAAAAGATATACACCCTTTTTTCCCTAACAGTCACGTATATACGCTTGCTGTCCCATTGCAAGAGGCGTATATACACCCTTTTCTCTTGAACAGTCACGTATACCACTTCCCCTTCCTTTCTTGCTTGGTTTAGTGATTGCTAGGTAGGTTTTGAGGATCACTGAGCCTTATTAGGTCTCTATGGTGCCTGTTGAGATTATCTGGGATGACAGGAAACCTATTTGGAGTTGAAAATTTTGGGCGACGTCTTTCTCTTTGTTTTCCGTTTTTGATTTGTCCTTGGTAGTTCGGTTGTCTGCTTAGCTGTTTGGTATTCTACTTGAGTGATTTCTTTTATACACAGTATAAGTTATATATCAAATCACTTATCAGTCCATGCATTTTCTTTTTAATACATTGAAAATACAAAAAAAATAGGTATTTTGCATTGGTTGGTATTTTTGTCTTTGAACCTTTATCATTAGCTTAACACATTTAGCAAAATATTGCATTTTACTTCTGAGTTGCAGAGTTAAAATTGAAGCTTGCAGTATTTTTATTTAGCATATCATTCACTGAAAAGTTAAAGTTAGGCTTTGCATTATATCTATTTTTATTTTCATGCAGAGTCATAACACCATGAGTTTCATTTCCATACCTTTTTGAGTAACCACGACCAATAAAATTTACACTTTAAACTAAAATTGATTAGTAACGATTTTATTGTTTAGGGTGCACAAACTAGCCTAGGATTTAGTGCCTTGGAATAGGATTTTGTGAGTAAAATTATCTAAGGCAATTAAATTAGCATATGTGTATGAGACAGGGAGTTGAGAAGTCCATTGTATAATTGGTAATATCAGGAGGCTCCGCTCACACTGGAGTTAATCATGAGGTCACATGAAGTTAGTTGAAGGAATAACCCCTGGGTACTCACCTAGTGTCATTGATATTTCAATGGATTTATTCGTATTTGGGGATCTTTCTAGTACCATACCTCTGTGAGAGGCGGTGCTTTCAAGGTTTCGGGCTTTGCTACCCTGCCCATACGGTAATCCAGACTTACGACTGCTCACCTGTGCATCGATTATATAATGGTTTATTAGTTGCTTGACTTAGGTATCTCATATGTTACTTGCATGGGTTATTCTGCTTGTATCCTGTGTCAGATGGGGGTTGGACAACACACAACCTTTATGGAGGATCACCTCTCCAGGGGGATCTGACCGATTGGTTGTTAATCCTATGAGGGCCCTTATAACTGATTCTATTACCTCCAAACTTCAGCGGGGAGTCTCAGGTCCCTCTTGGATGAGACATACCTTCTTTAGCGAGAGAGGCCACTTAGCCACTTTAACCTGTTTGCATGCATATTGGCCGTTTGAATTTTGGAGTGCTCTTTGACTACTAGTTGGCCTTAGGTTTTCGTGCTGAGTCTTTATTATCATGGATAGTGGAGTTCCTTTTTCTCCCTCGTTTACTGCTACCCCCCCCATGATGTTCACTCATTTCATGGGGATGAATCCTTCCTCTTCGCATTATGGTATGTAGAATTATGGTACTCAGTCAATGCCTTGGGTCTCTAATCATTTTTCTCATGGTATGTCAGATATGTCCTCGCACTTACCTTCCTCTATCTCGCCTCCTTATGTGAATACGAGTTTTGGGTCTGGGGGCATGATGCCTCCTTCTTATTCCTCTCCATTTGGAGGGAGTCATATCTTTCAAACACCTCTTACGGTAGGAGGTTGGAATCTTCCTTCCTAAAAATCCACTATGCGAGAAGTAAGTGCCCAATTAAGCAATAATTCTACTTGTTACACTCCGTCCACTTATCCTTCTTCCACTATGTCAGTTCCTACAAACACTTTTCCCATGATGGACCTCCGTCTATCCTCTGGTGTTCCATCCGAAGGAAGTCATCCTTATAGTATGGGAAACCCCCCTCACAAAGTTCCTTTTTCTGGGGGCAACACATATACTCAAATGAGTAACCCTTGTCATGTCGCTTTCTCTTCACAAGCGGCTTCGATGCCCTTACAACCTGTTATGAATCAGTATGGAGGATACTATCCTGGCAGACAGGGTGTAAACCAAGATCCTTCCTGGCCTGCAATTCCTCAAAATCAATCTTTCCTTGAACCTTGGTCTCAAATACCACCATTCACCACGGCCACAAGTCCAGTCACTGCATGTCATACTATCAATATATCACTAACTGCTGCTAGTCATGTTGGAGATTGGTCGACAACCTCTGCGAGTCATGTTGAAGACCTACAACCAGCCGCTACAAGTCATGCTGGGGGCACAAGTCCAGTCACTACATGTCATACTAGTTTTATATCACCAACCTCTGCTAGTCATGTTGGAGATTGGTCGACAACCTCTGCGAGTCAAGTTGAAGACCTACAACTAGCCACTGTAAGTCATGCTGGGGGCACATGTCTGGTCACTGCTAGTCACACTGAACATTCATCACCAACCTCTGCTAGTCATGTTGGGGATTCATCACCAACCTCTGCTAGTCATGTTGGGGATCCATCACCAACCTCTGCTAGTCATGTTGGAGATCCATCACCAACCTCTGCTAGTCATGTTGTATATTTTCTACTAGCCTCTGCAAGTCATGTTGGGAGCATGTCACCAACCACTGCAAGTCATGATGGGGGCATTCATATGATTGAGAAGCTTAGACGTCTCAGACGTAAGCCTAGATTCCTTTGCAGGACTTGTGAAGGAAGTCACCTTACTCATTTGTGTCTTATTACTGTTGGGATATCAGAAGCATGGGGCTCACCTAAGGGCCCTTCAGGTTCTGAGGAATCTATGGTTTCACAACACTCTGTTCCTTATTTGGTTGATACAACAATCATGCCGATGCAATCTTCAGCTGACACCTCTTTTCCTTTAGTGGTTGATTCATCCTTTGACCTTGTTGTCTCACATCCCGTTCAACCCGTGGTCGTGTCGATGTAATCTTTGACTGACACCTCTCCTATGTTCGGGGGTGATGCGTCTCTTGACCTTTTTGTCTCACATCTTGTTCAACCAGCGGTCGTGTTGATGCAATCTTCAACTGACAACACTCCTATTTTTTGGGGTGATACACCTCTTGACCTTGTTGTCTCGCATCCTATTCAACCAATGGTTGAGGAAGTGGTCATATTGATGCAATATTTGATCGACCCCACTCTTCTCTTGGAGAGTGATAAGTCTAAGAAAGTGGTCATGCCAATGCAATTTTTGGTCGATCCTTCTCTTCTGATTCTGGTTCTATACCTTCTATGCCATGTCCTTAGCAGTTCTATTACTTCACCTTCTGAACAAGAGAGAGTTTTACTCTTCCCGAGTTCTCTCCCTCCAAGTCTTGACGAGGTTCCCTTTGATTAGGATGGTCTTATGGGACATCCCATTCCCCCACCTATGTCTATTCCATTAAGAGACATTATTCGAACCATCACAGAAACTGTATCCTTCGTTAGCACTTTCTCCTCCTCGACTTGGAAATCTTTGGGCTTTCCCAAGCTTTTGTCAGCTATTCGCAGGATACTAACTTTCGACAGAAGGCCGGGAGGGGAACCTTGGCCTCCCCCTTTACATGTTTATTAGAACTAAAAACGAGTCTTAGTTAAGCTCTTTTCTGACTCGTTATCAAAAATTGAAAATATCGTCGAGTGATTTGTCCCTTTCACACTCGTTAAAATTGGATTTGAAAGATCATGAGTCTTAGTTAAACTCTTTTCCGACTTGCTATCAAAAATTGAAAAGATCTCCGAGTGATTTGTCCCTTTCACACTTGTTAAAATTGGATTTGAAAGATCATGAGTCTTAGTTAATCTCTTTTCCGACTCGCTATCAAAAATGGAAAAGATCGTCGAGTGAACTTGTCTTTTTCACATTCGTAAATTGGATTTGAAAAGACGTTTATTTGGCACAAGGTTACCCCTTTTTCACACCAAGTAGACTAAAATATATAAAAAATGACATTTTTTGGCGTTAAATTGTGATTGCATCTCCTTCCCTTGCTTTCAGTATTGAGCCTTTAGCCAGTTCTCGCTTTGTGTTATAAACCATGGCCCAAGCAGTTTTCATCCTCAACCAAGCAGAGCCTTGTTTATATCCTTCGCAGTTTGACACCCTATACCCTGGAGGGAACATCACCCCGAGTGTCCATCTCTCGCATGCATTTCCTTGCATTGAGCATAGGTACGTTCCACTATTGGAAC
Organism: Picea glauca; assembly: GCA_000966675.3. NCBI lineage: Eukaryota > Viridiplantae > Streptophyta > Pinopsida > Pinales > Pinaceae > Picea > Picea glauca. Next base: position 134,425 of record JZKD02S0323398.1, on the reverse strand, counting down.
TAGTTTTTCTTACTTGCGACACTCGTTCCTTCCTCTGTATCATAGCATTCACTTGTTATGAAAAAATAAAAAAATACAGGTGGGAAGGGAGTACTATATTGTAATTGGCAGCAGTCGTGTCGCCTTTGAATAGAGAACAAAGTTATTGAGTCCTTGCGTCATCATAATTTTGGGTTTAGCATGGCCTTAGGAAGGTGATCTCATTACAGAATTTTCTCTACCGAATGGTTAATCTTCCAGTCACTATAGAGAACATTATGGATGCCTCCTGCATCTAGTTGTCACATCATTAAGTCTATGCTTCTAGAGTCCACCATATGTCTCATGCTCTTATTCAAAGGAATTCTATAAACCTGTGTCATCCACCCCTCAGAAATCTTGACTTTGCATGTCGGCCATACCCTCAGTTTGTCTCAAAATCACATGATAATTTGGTCTTATGATTCACCCTGGCCCTACTTTCATCATTGGTAGGTCACCTTGAACCCAAAAATCAACATTTCATCATGGGTCGTTGACTGGGTGGTTTCCCTTGTGTTCAATGGCAAGACATCTATTCACACTTTCGTATTCGTGCAGTGTCTTGGATTCCATTAGCCTTATTGGTGGTTTCCTCGCCTTTGTCAGCAATTTTCATCATTGGCTGCTATTCAGAGGGTGTTTTTCGTGTACTGCTTGCATTTGGCACACGCGGAAGATGCACAAGGTCATTGGTTCGTGAACATGTTCTTCGTCCGATATCCACCAAACCATGAAGCTCCTGCTTTGTTCCTCGTGCTGACTGATGAGAGATGCCTTAATGCTCTCCTTTCAGCGAGTCTCTTTCCATCGACTTCAGCTCATGTGTTCTGGATACGAGACCTAGAGTTTTATGAGTACCTTGAGGCTTGCAGTCATTAGTAGAAGGCTCTCTCGCCATTGACATATGGGAATACATCAATGTATCCTGATCAATGGATCTCTCAAGTGTTCGACACTAGCTCCTTTATTCACATTTGTAGAGATGTAATCGGTGCCTTGATACCTACTTTGATCATTGGTAGGCTGTCTCTCATTTGTTAACGGTATGCCTCAATGACCAGTTATCAAACGATGCCTCATTGTGTTCAATCTCAACTCATTTATTCACATGATGTAGACTTGCACCATTGGCGAATTGTATTGAAGACTTGAAGACATCACTTTATGGATGCAGCTTTCCTGATTTGTTGCTTCCATTTCATTGGAACAATACCTATTTGACTTCAGCGATCATGGGAGATTAGGTTGTAATCCATGGTATAAATATATCTTCAGATTGATTTTGAGACTGGTTTCACTGGGCCTTGTTTGTGACTATGACAACTATTGGCATGTAACCGCATTTATACTTGCCTACTCATGGCCATGAACACTTGTTGGTATATTTTCCACATGGATCTGCATTGTATTCTTGGCAGCCATGTATGCAAAGTCAATACATAATGTAATGAGAAATTGAGTTCATCCAAATGGTTCTCTACCACTCCACTTCTAGGTTATTTATAATGTATTTCAGCCATCGCATATACTCCTCTGATCTCACACATTAGGGGGCATCTGTTATAGCAAGATTTGCCTCACCATTTCTATCTTGCACAGAGGGCCTTTTTCCATTTCCCTATGCAGAGTTATCAACCCCTTTTTGACAAATCCAGAGCCAAAAACATATTTTTTTCCACATATACACTCCCTAACTACTTTGCAAGATGGGTATACGCTTGCTGCTCCACTACATCTCGCGTATATCGAGATTTGTGCCCAAAAATACAAAATGAGGTCGGGTTTCCATGTCATGATAGAATATCTATGATATTTGGCCTTCCATATACTGGAAACGTTCTGACTCATCCCTTCAGTTGCATTCTGGAGGCTATAAGAGCACAATTTCGAGCTATGGAAAAAGAGGAGAAAGCATTCAACTTTGAGAGCAAAGTTACTCTGGAGAAATTACTTCATATTGAGTCTACATCCCTTTGTCCCTTAAGTCTGAACACAATGTTCAACCCCCAAGCTCTTTCCTTATTGTCGAGAGGCCCTCATTACCTCTTTGCTATGAGCTTGCCTTTGGTGGAGGATTGAAGTGGTGGAGACCCAGTTGGAAGGAATTTGGTTTCTTGGTTTCAAACCGTGCCGACACGGAAGTCTGTAATGTTGATACTTCTGTTGATCAATTATTAATATAAATACTCCTTTCCCATCCTATCGATATCTTTCAAATATATGATTATTATCCATGGGCATGTTTGTAATGTTTATTAATGGATTGTGCTAACTCATTTTATATATTGTCACTATATACTTGCATTGCTTGTTTGTTGAGAACTTCTTGCAGGTGTAAATATTTGGGTCAAAGTGTTCAACGGTGGAACGACATCAAACGATTAGATCAAGGTAGGCTTCTTCCTCGTATTGCACATTAGTTTATATAGCACATGTTGGAATTGAGTTGATTTCTACAGTCATACCTATCTGTTGTGGTTTACCCTTGGCCATAGAGAGTTTTTCCCTTGTAACACTTCATTCATTAGGAAAATTAAAAACTATTGGGGCATTTGATAGTCCAAATGGTATTACCGTGAATTCACAATTCCCATATCTTCTTTTAAATGTTGTCTTTCTGATGTCTTCTTCCTTTATCCTCACTTGATGATATCCTGATCTCAAGTCAATTTTGGACAATATTCTTGCTCCTTTCAATTGATCAAACAAATCATCAAACCTTGGAAAAGGATATTTGTTCTTTATGGTGACCTTATTTAGCTGCCTGAAATCAATACATAGCCTCAAGGTCCTATCTTTCTTCTTCAAAAAAAGAATCAGGGCTCCCCAATGTGACACACTTGGGCATATATACCCCTTGTTATCACACAAGTTGTAGGTTGGAAAAATCCTTACCCAAACCACAATATGGAGAAAACTAAGAGAACACGTACCCGTTGTCACCTTAGATAAGTATTCCCGTCACTTTAGAGATGAAATAATTACCTCAAGGGGGGAATCTCGGGTGAACCTAGGGGAAATGAGATGGAATATGAAGAGACGATGAAGAGTGCCCCTATAATTCAATGATGGAAGGTAAGAAGGGATTGAAAATAGTCTCATAGATGGTAGAATATGTGCCACAGTATATAAGACCTACCAAGAAGTGATTGTACCTACCCGAGACACAAGGAAAACAAATATACAAGACCAATAATGTGTTGGACAAACAAGTTACTCTTTCTGTTCCTAATTGCAGCAATACACAATGATATATATTAGCAAAAAAATATAATAAGAGCTGCAAATAAATTTTCCAAAAGTCTAGTTAAAGATGCAAGAGACAAGCTAGAAATGACTAGTTTAACTCAAGTATTAATGCATGAAACTTTAGCAACAAGATAAGGATGTCAAAAAATAGTGTTGCAGAGATATAATTGCAGCCTTATGGATGTATCAAAAAATTTGTTACAACAATAAATTCAACCACCAAAACTAACAAAGAGTCCACCCAAAAAATTTGCTAAGATTAGTATATTATGTTGGCAAACTTTTAGCAATTTCCGACGGTTGGTTTGTGAGTAATTAAATAGATTTGTTTTAGGGTTTCTACAGCCCTAATGGCGGTATATTAAATGTTATAAAAACAAAAAGAAACACTTATAAAAAGGATACGTCCTAGTGGTTCAACCAAGCATATAGAGGATATAATTGATTATAATTTAGACAATCTCAAAATTTCGAGTTTTCACGTTAACTAATGCAATATTTTATTTCTCCAATGCAATTAGATTAGTGCCTTTAGATATTGGGTTATTGATTCAAATAAAGAGTAAGATAGCAATTTTATCTCCTTGGGGGTGTAAACTGTTTTACTCACCAAGGCAAGCAAGGCTAACTAGGAAGTACTAGGAGGGTGTAAACCCTTTTAATTCTCCTAGTAAAACTTTATGTAACAAATTATTCCAAGACAAAAATTATGGATATGGTGGGGTTGTAAACCCTTATACTCCCTAATAAGTCTAGCAAATCAAAATTATAACCAAACAATGGAGAAACACTAAGATAGATTCCTTACCTAGTCCAAGAAACAATAAGATAAACCTTCTTTTACCAAGATAATCCACCACAAATGAAAGAGAATAGATGCAAGAGAGGTATCACACTACTTGTTCCACCAATAACACAAAGAAACCATAACAAGAGCACAAGAGAAAGAGATTTCCCAAAGAGGGCGCAAATTTCAGCTAGGAATCTTCTCATGATGGGAAAGTTATGATCCAAATGAGATACAAATGATCTCTATTTATACAAATCCTCTAACAAATAGTTTGTCCCCATAACTTAGAGTAAACCACAAAATAATGGGACAACAACCCTTATTTTTCCTCTTTACACAATATACTACTTTTTAATTCATAATTTTCACATAAGGTAAACCTTAAAGTGAGACATCACCATTCTACGGTGGTGTTTTGGCACTTTTGCAAGTCATTGGAGTAGGAGATGAGTGTGATAGGACTTCAAAGGTCAAGTGTATTCAAGCCAAAATTCTCCTCCATAATCCAAGGCTTCTCTCCTTCAAACGTGCCAAGTGTCCTCAATCACCACCAAATCCTATCCCTAAGGTGATGTAAAGCCCTCAAAGGTGACATTTTGGCCTTCTTAGGCAAGTTGTTTAGGTGGTAAAGGATAAGTGAGGTCCTCCATGTTGTCTTCTAGGAATCCAAAGTCATATCTTCATCATATGAAATGTGGGCCCTTGGTATCCAACCTGTGGGATTCAAGCTCCATGGAATCCCAAGCTAGGATTGTTCTTCCAAAATTTCCCACCAGCTATGTCCTACAAAGATAAATGGATACACCCCCCAAGGATTTCAAGTCAAATGCATCATGATGAGTAAATGAAATCAATAAAATATCCTTCTAAGAGTGTACATCCAAACCACTTCATCAAAATAAACTGATGCTAAAAAAACCTATGCAATTTTCCAAGTTTAGGTATGGGAGGGTTGACAAAACAACCTATTGGGTGAATTGTACCTCAATTTTAGGGATGTTTCCTAAGGGGACCTCCTTCTAAGTCATGTGAAAGAGGTTTCATGAATGAGGGGAAAATTTTTGGGCATGGGGTTCATGACATACAAGGGGTTGTAGTGTCTCACATATGGGTGCCTTTATAGAGGGTGTGTTGCACCTTCGTTTTCAATGCAACCTTTTTCCAAGCCCATTTATTTCCTTTTATTTTTTTAGGATGTTTCCAGGTTGAAGCCAAGGTGGGACTTCTACTTAAGCATGGAAACTTTTTCCCACCCCGACTCTACCCTGATCACATCATGCTTCCCCAAGTTGAAAACATGTGTGGGGATTCTACCTAGGAAATAAAAATAGTTCCCACACATGCTCCACCCTGGTTGGCATTTTGTTATTAGTTATTGTTTTTACAGGTCCCATTAGTTTTATGAGACACATTTCATTTTCCTTGAGATCCATGGGAAAGAATATAGAAGGTTAATGATTGGATTTTATCTTTTTCCAGCTACAAGCCTCTGGGCTTTTAGCCCCTTCTTCCCATGAAATGAGGGGCAACCCCTTCTTAGGTTAGTACACCCAAAAATCCAAAAGGTAAGGAGGTGAGGGGATGAAATGTGGAAAGTGACAAGTATGGTTGGGAATGGAACGATGACTCATCAATAGGACCTCCTAGTATAAAACCTATCCCCAAGGGTGACCCTCTTACTAGGGAACAATGTCAACCACCAAAGTGAAACAGGGCAAAGGGCATAATGTCCAAGCAAACGTTACATAATAAAAATAAGTAATACATGCAACAAACTGAAATGCCTTGAATATTGAAATGAAACTCACCATAATACCTGGCTTGTACCTCATGGAGAAAGACCCAATGTCTTCCATAGGCTAGCTGACGTGGTGGATACAGTCGTGATGAACCTAGAGTTGTGGTGGTGAGGTGGGTATCTATTTGTGCAAGTGGACACTAGTAGTCAATATGTCTCTCGATACTCCATGTATGCAACCTAAGGGCCTCAAGACATCATCTCCTTATTCATACCTAGGGGTTGGTGATAACACCCCTTCTTTAACAACTCTTCAAGCTACATATGCAACTCTTTTAGTTCTAGTTTTCCCATTATGTAAGGTGTCTTGGACATTGGGGCAACTCCTGGTACCAAATCGACAGAGAAATCAATCTCTCTTTGGTGGAAATATAGGGATTTCCCTAAAAAAATCTTAAAAATCCCTTAAGACAAGATGGCCTTCAATTCTTTCCACTTTATTTTTGGATGCCTCTTCCATATGGTTTGAAAAAATCTGACATCCTTTCCTGAAAATGTTTTTCAACTGCATTATTGAAATCTCTCTAACAACTACAACTCTTGAAATTCTTTGAATCTTGCCTTGATTCCCTTCTTCGTCAGGACATGTGATTGTCTTGTTATAAAATTCTAAGACACCGTGATGTTTTTCCAACCAATCCATGCCAATTGAAAATCATATGAACCCAATGGCATGATGTTTACATCTACCTTTTTTCCGAGTCCATTCATGTCTATTGGACAATCTTTAACCAACTCATTGATCTTTCTCTTAGCTCCTATGGATAACTAAACTAACCAATATTTCTTATGATTACTCCTTTGAAAGTGAAACCTTTCAAAATTTTTAGCATTTATGTAACTATGGATAGCTCCATAATCAATTAAAATTGCTATGGGCTGGTTATCAATCTTACCTTCCACTTCAATCATGGGGGATTGATATTCTTCTTGCTTGTTGTCCAAGGTTGTATAAATCCTTGGCATGGTTCCTCCCATTTCTTCCACTGTTTTAGCCTCCTGAATGTTGTGGAAAATCCTCATTCTTTATCCTTTGTGAGTTCAGTGCCTATATAAGTGATTTCCCTCACATCCCCAACATTGTACAGGCTGCTTCCTTGGCCTTTTCCCAAAATAATCTGCAACCTTGTGCTCATTTTGGGATGATTGACCTTGCTAATTTTCTTGGGAGTTATTATTGAAAAAGGGTGGCTTAAAACCTTTCTTCTTTTGATCCTTTTTAACCTTTATCTTGTCATTCTAAGCCTTTTGGAAAATTGGCCTTCCTCTACTTTTCTCATAAAGACTCCTTTCTCTCCTTATGGTCTCCTCCAAAGTCTCGGGGTTATCATATTGAATCTTTTCACTGTAGAAGGAGGGTAACCCACTGAGAAACCTTTGGGATTTTACCTTCTCATCCTTGATGAAATCAACATACTTCAAAAATTCAAAGAACCTCTTCTGGTATTCCTCCATTATCATGCTTCCCAACTTGAGTTAAAGAACTCTTTCATATTCCATTCATAGTGATGCTCAGAAAAATATTTCTCTTGGAAATATCCTTTGAACTGCCTCCATGAGATCCTCTTCTCATCAAGGTTGTTGGATTGATTAAGATGATCCCACCACATAACTGCCTTTCCTTGCAAGTGGTAGGTGGAAATTCTAGCTTCTACCTGGGAGGGGTAATCATGCAGCTAGAAATATTTATTCATTTCCAACATCTAGGCCTAGGCCTCTTCCCCTTTCCCGTGCTCACCATTGAAAGTTGGTGGCTTGATCTTCCTTAGTTCACCTTGCAAGATATCTATCTCTATCCTTCTCCTTTGACTCTGAACATGAGACACACGTGGGATTCTCCTTGGACATGAACTTGCATGAGTTCTTCTGGTGGATTTCCTTGGAGAATGATGGTACCTGCTCATGCTTCTTGAATTCTTGTCATTCCCATGACCATCCCTTTTTCTATGGGATCTAGATGCTGGCACTTTTCTAACACTATCTAATTTTTTTGTGATATATTCCTTTTTTACTTGCTTGTGAAGCATATTCAAATAGTTAAGCATCTATTCCCAGACCTTCATAATCCTTTCATTCTCATCTCTTTAGCTCTGCACTTCTCTATGCAGGTTTCTCATAGTTACAAGCTCCTTCCTATCTCTTCTTCCATTTGACTATGTCTCAACATTTCCCATGCTGACATGCAGATCTATGATCTCTTCCTCATGGATGTAATATCCATGAGCATATTCCATAACTCTAGTCCTCATATAAGAACCAAATTTTCCTTCCTGTACCTCTAATTCTGCAAGAATTGTGCATGCAATAATTATTGTTAGAACATGCATAAAATAAAACATTTCATCTATTAGAATACATGTTATTTATTCATCAATTTATGAAGGACACATTGCACGAATTTAAATTTTGATTCCTTATATTCATTCCTCTTTGAAACATATTTCCAATGGAAACATTCATCCCTCAATCTGAGTTCTGAGTGAAAATTTACAACATTTACATGCTGCAATTTGCACTCTTTTACTACTACATAAATCTATTTATTAATTTATGGAAGATTTATTTCCCAATACAAAATTATGGGTTGTAATATGTCTTCTAATCTTCAATACCTTTCCAACAACTATTCGTTTTCCCAAATCCGAGCTCCGAGATGAAAGTTATGGTCCTGATAAGTTTAGGCTATTTTACCCAATTTATCCTTGCACGCTACAAGTGTCTTATTTCTCTTCCTGCACATTTTTAGGTGCCCATAACTCAAATATGACTCCACTTCTAGCTTCTATGGGTCATAATATTTCCATCCACTGCTCCTATTCCATAAATAGACTTCTGAGCATGGAGTTATGCCCTCTGGAAGTAAATTTGGTGCCAAAAGTTTACCCTTACAATTTTGGCTATAACTTCCTCACACGAGCTCTATTTTATGAACAATTTAGCTCATCGAAAAGATTTCCTCGAGTTATTTTTTTTGAGTTGCAAAGAAAATGTGTACTTCAATACACTTTTTTCTCATGGGTTTTGATTGGTTAGAAATGCCATTTAGGCCCTCAAAAATGACCCACAGGTTAATGACCTTCAAAAACCACAAAATTTCACATAAAATTGATTGTTTTACTACTGTAACAACCCTTTAAATATGAGTCGTTGATCTCAAATTGGGTGAAATATGAGCCATTTATCTGTGATCCATTGACCACTGGTGACCAACGTTCTCCCTTGGCATGAACAACACTTTCCCCAAACTGTCGACCTGACCGTTGGCCATTGACCCAACTCCCCAATGACCGATTTGCACACAACTCTAAACTAATCAGACCCATCATTGATCGTCGGTGATATTCATTTGAAAATAGAACTCCTTACAAATTTGGATGACACCCAAACATCAACCCATCGATGATCGATGATCCCAAATGATTGACAAAAACACTTCCTCAAATCGGTTGACCCAACCATCGACCATCGACCATCTTTGTTGGCTATCATGGCAATTGCTGACATGACATGACATGTGGATGATGCTGTGGAATGCCATGTCATATTGAAGTGTCAACTTGGATGACATCGCATGACATGTGGATGATGACATGGCTTGACACATGGATGTTGATGTGGCATGACACATCATAACCCTTTTTCTCCATCAACCATTGACCGATTCTCTTGGATGAACTGAACACCCTTCCAAATCGATCGAAACTCGATCATCAACCCATTGGCCCATCAGTGATCACCCTTTTTTGATTTGGAAAACTTCACCGAATTTTCCAACACCCGACCATGGGCCCAACGACCATTAGCGATCTTCGGTGGTGATTTGAAAATAATTTTCTAGTTCAGAGATGTCTACTGGTTGAACCAAACTCTTCACCATTTTAGTCGACCTGACCATCAATTGTCGACTATTTCTCTTATCAATTTTCCACACTTAGAAAATTTTCGACATTTCTTTGATTGATTTGGATCGTCGATCTCCCAATTGAGATGATCTTGGCGATCGATTTTGTTCCAATTTCCCAATGATCGAAATGAATAAAGATTGTCAATATGATCCATTTCCCCAACTACTAAAAGTTAATCATGACCATCGATTTACTCAACCTTTCAAACTGTTGATAGCTTATGGATTTTTAAATTTATGAAAATGAATCTTGATCGTCGATCTTGATATCAAACACAATCTCGGTCGTTGATTCACCAAATTGTATGCAACTCTATATCAAGCATTACAACTTGAAATTCGACCATTCCAAGTCAAATTCGGCTCTACAAATTTTCTGATTAGCACTTTAAACCTATTAAACAACTATGATTCATTTAACTTAGATTCTTCTCATGAATTTTGGGTTTTCTCCATTATTTTCTCTGTTTTTTTTTCGCAAATTCGCACAAAAAGAAGTCTGTAACAACGAATCACACCAATTCACTTTGTCTCTTGGTCCATACAATCCTGGTTTTTGAACCCAAGGCTATGATACCATAATGTAATGTTCCCTAGCCCGACCGAGGGACATTATGGTGCGGAAAACTCACAAAAATGAAATTATGCTAACTAATTAAATTATTGTACCTTACAACTATGAATGACATACAAATTTAACTGTTGAATGTTACCATTAAATTGATGCATCTACAACATACTAAAATAAACATGAAATGCATCTTAATAATTCACACAACAACATATAAGTCATTCTTAAATACACAAAGTTCATGCACAATAGATACACTCATGAAATAACACAACAAAAAGATAAAGCACTTATCTTTTAATTTGGTTGTGCAACCAACTACTTGGGACAGATGTTCCACCGAACCATAGAATGATTGTTCCAAATATCAACAACCAGTCACCCACAAGTTGAGGCCAGTAATCCACAAAAGATGATGGTCTCTCACTATCCACTCACAACTTAGAAAACTCACAACCCACTGGTATTCTCCTACAACTATCTTGATTTTCCACCAACTCTCTTCCTCTTGACACGCCCAACCCAAGGAATGTACCCCTTCACTGATCTTAGTGTTGTTTTTCTCTATATGAGATGAGATAAAATCGATGTATTATTACAATGATGAGTGTTCCATATATATGGAACATAAGGTGACCATCCATGAATGGACGCGTCCCTTGAATAATCAATAACTATTTATTATTATCATTTACTTATTATATACTAAATTTAATAATCAATAATAATTATATTAATTATTATCTTTAGAGAATGTCTTCCCGATG
>JZKD02S0323398.1:112652-123275 GCA_000966675.3 Picea glauca | reverse complement strand
ATAACATATAGTATCTTGAGTCTTTATCATTCCTTGTCAAATCGCTATGACAAGGACACAGACTATACCAAGATCTTTCACCATAGGCACACACCTATGAGTGAATGTTAGCTTGATGCTAACTGACACATGCAAATCACTTCAAGCACCTCGAGTCCATATTATTCCTTGTCATGATCAAGGAAGGACTATGTCTTGGCCCATTTATCACAAGTGCACCTTTGTGATAAATGTATCCTATCTCCCTTTGTCTGCAGCCCAATGTAGGATAAGTTTTGTTCGATGTTGAAACATCAACACTCCCTCTTAGCTAGGGAGGTATCTTTCCATAGTAGTACACAACTACTGTTAGAGACATGCAGTCTCAGCCAGTGGTACAAAACCACCATAGTAGTAAAATATTTGTCACACATGGCACTCCCATGTGGACTTCTAGAGGCTACTCCCTCTAGGAACACGTAGGGTCAACTCCCCATAGTGTGAGACATCAAGGGTCAACTCCCTTGACATGTAATCATGTTCTCTCTCACATATCAACTCAACTCAATTCACAGAGGAGTAAGATCTGGAGAAATTTTGTCACACATGGCACTGCATGTGGACTTCTAGAGGCTACACCCTCTAGAAACACTAGGTCCATCATGGGACGTGTCCTCATGTGCTCTCCACAAGGGACATTGGGTTATAAGACCAACTGCACTTATCCCTTCTCGGATAAGTGCCCCACTTATCCCTTCTTGGATAAGTGTCCTCACAGATCAACTCAACTCAATTCATAGAGAAGTAAGATCTAGAGAAAGTTTGTCACACATGGCACTCCATGTGGATTTCTAGAGGCTACACCCTCTAGAAACACTAAGGTCAAATCCCATAGTTTGTGACGTCAAGGGTCAAATCCCTTAACATGTCCTCATGTTCTCTCCACATGGGATGTTGGGTTATAATCCCAACCACACTTATCCCTTCTCGGATAAGTGTCCTCATAGATAAACTCAACTCAATTCATAGAAGAGTATGATCTGGAGAAAGTTTGTCACACATGGCACTCCATGTGGACTTCTAGAGGCTACACCCTCTAGAAACACTAGGGTCAACTCCCATAGTGTGGGATGTCAAGGGTCAACTCCCTTGACATGTCCTCATGTTCTCTCCACATGGGACATTGGGTTATAAGCCCAACCACACTTATCCCTTCTCGGATAAGTTCCCCACTTATCCCTTCTCAGATAAGTGTCATCACAGATCAACTCAACTTAGTCATAGAGTAGTACGATCTGGAGAATGTCTCAGGAAGATGCAAACATCAACACTCCCTCTCAGCGAGGGAGACATTCTCTACCACGCCAAGTCTGTCATGAAAGTACTTGAACTTCATATTGGTTTGGTAAGAACATTAGCAACCTACTCATCTGTAGGAAGGTACCACGCCAATACTTCCTTCCTCTGCACCATGTATAAGTTGTAATGGTACTTGATCTCAATGTGGTTCAATTTGTCATGAAACACCATATTATCAGATATCTTCACACAAATTTGGTTACCATAATGAATAACAGTGGAATCCAGCACATGTTCGGATAGATCTGCAAGGATCTTGTGAAGCCACAATGCTTCATGGACTGTCATACTTAATGCAATGTACTCTGCTTTTGTTGTTCTCAACGCCACAAAAGTTCGTTTCCCGCTACACCAGGAAACCATGGAAGATCCCAAAGTGAAGCAACACCTGAAGGTGCTTTCTCTGTCCACTACGCTCCCTGCCCAATCAGAGTCAATATATTCCTAACATATTATATCAATACTGGAAGTATATCTTAGACCATGTTGAAATGTGCCTTGCAAGTATCTCAACACATGCTTCACAACAATCTAGTGTGTCTATCTCGATTGGCTCATAAATTGGCTAAGTGCACTCACTGCATAGAAAATATCTGGTCTGGTGTTAACGGGATACATAAATGATCCAATCAGTTGTCTGTACGAGGTCAGATCAATATCGTCGGAATCAGAAGAAGACACACATAGTTTCTTCATATTCGTCACCATAGGTGTAGTAATGAGTTTCAAGTTCAATAACTCAAACTTATTCAATTTCTCAACTGTGTACTTCCTATGACTCAGGAAGATCTCATCAGTTCTTTCTGCCACACCTCTAGTCCCAAGAAGTAGTGCATCAGACCAAGGTCCTTCATCTCAAACTTATAGTCCAATGCATACTTGCATTCAACTATATCGGTAACGAATAAATCATCAATGTTGAGGGCCAAAATCAAGGATTCACCATTAACAATATTGTAGTACAACCTAGGATCGAAACCACTTTTGTTGAAGCACAAAAATCATCAGGTGTCCATCAATCCTTGCATACCAAGCTCGAGGTGGTTGCTTGATTCCATACAAGGCCATCTTCAACCTGCACACATGAGACTCCTTCTCATGCATCACGAAACCATATGGTTTCTCGATGTATACTTCTTCCTTAATCTCTCCATTGAGAAAGGTTGTTTTTACATCCATCTGATGTACTCTCTAACCCATGGATGTTGCAGGGGAAATAATTATCTGGATAGAAGTGTATCAAGAAACATGAGAAACTGTCTCCTCATAATATATTCCCTCCACCCGAGAGAATCCTCTAGCAACAAATCTCGTTTTGTGCCTCTCGATGCTCCCATCAACTATGTGTTTGATCTTGTAGATCCATTTGGAAGTCACTACAGACTTCCCTTCAGGTCTCAGAAAAATATCCCACACATCATTATTCATTATGGATTGATACTCCTCCATCATGACATCTCTCCATACTGGATGATTAGTTGCCTCCTCATAACAGGAAGGCTCAAAATAAATGATGTGGCTCATAGCTGTGGCATAGCATGAATATCTCTAAAGTCTCTTGCTCTCTCGGAAGGTACCATGAAGAGTTACATGTCCTTCTCCCTCCTGCAGAGTCTAATGATCCCATGCAAGTATCTTCTGACCTACTGAAATATCTCTGGAAACATTAACTAGAGCTACATGATCAATGGGATCAATTGGCTCAAGTGTCTCCCTCTGAAATGAATGTCATCTTGGACCTTTTTTGACATATAAAGGTTTACTCATGAAACCAATGTCTAATACATATCAAGGTTTCCTTGCGTACTCAATGTCTCACAAGACATATCAAGGTTTCGTTGTGAAACCAATGTCTTGGTTTATTCATCTGACCATCTAAGGCACGTCAGGATGAATTCTACACCATATTGCTTGTCTATGTGCTGAAGCCTGGCTTCTTGATGTGCACCATGTCTCAGATGATGTCCCGCGAGAAGCCTGTGAAGCCTCACTACTTCCATGACTTGCGTAATTGGCTATGATATATTCTACCTCTGCAGTACTGAGTGTTATAGAAGTCTCCTTCCACGAATCCTGACAGATCTCAATCTAAGGCAACACCCTTTGATGTGATTTCTGTCAACTGCACTCTATGCCTAGTCAAAACTATATATCCCCGCAATGTTTCTTCATCTCCTAAGACATATCCAACTGTACCACACTGGTATACTTTCCCTGCTACAACTTAGTCTTCTAAAATCACAAGATGGATTAGGGTGCTTACTACAAAGCACTATCTGTCTCTTTGCTTTGAGAGTAGGTCCTCCACTCTCTCTATATCTACTCCCTCTGGGAGTCTGTAACTACTAAGCATTAATACCGAGAGTATCTTCTCTACTCTGTCAACAACTGTCCTCCTCTAGGACTTCTCTCCATGGAAGTGGCTCCTCCACCTTCTCCTGGAACACACCGACGTGGCCATTCTCCTTGATAATGAAACGATTTATGACATTTGTCCTCATTCTTTGGACATTGAATGTCCCACATACACAAATCTGAACCGACTTGTTTCATAGGTACTTAAAAAAAAATTGGGTTCATCGAAAAGGAACACCATGTTAATACACTCTCTATAGTTGAGGGCTTCATGAAAAAACCTGTTCTGAATAAATTTGACAATCATTGCATTCAACGAGGCCACAATTTTCTAAGGAATTTCCTTAAAGAGTTTCAAGGCCTCGTCAATGCGTCCATTCCGAGCAAATCCAACAGTCATGGCATTCCAAGAAACCATGTTTCGTTGAGGAATTTCCTCAAACAGTTTCAAGGCCTTGTCAATAGGTCCATTCTGTGCATAACCTGAAATCGTAGTTGTCCAAGAATATACATCTTTCTTAGGAATATTTTGAAAGAGCATCAGGGCCTCACTAAGATTCCATGTCTTCGCATATCCTGCAATCATCGTTGTCCAGGAAACAACATCCATGTGATTTATGTTGTCAAATAATTCACGTGACTTTTCTAAGCTACCACATTTTACATACATGTCTATCAAGGCATTCACCACAATAACATGAGACTGAAATCCGTTCATGAGTATTTTTTCATGAATCTCCATACCCTGATCCTCTGCTGCCAAGTTGGCACACACAAGTAGAATACTAGAAAAGTTTTTGTAGTCCATACTAACTCCTTCCAGTTGCATTTCTCTAAAAAGCATCAGGGCCTCCTCGCTATATCCATTTTGGGAAAACCCTGCAATTATTGACATCCACGGATCCACATCTTTCAAAGCATTCCACAGATACCTTTCAATACATATTTTTTCTTCTGCCATGACTGTTTCTCTCGGAAATGCAACGTGTGAGAAACGATTGACGTTTAACATGACTGTAACTCCTTTCTGTGTTTGACCCAAGAAGCGAAAGAACTCCCCATTCTCATCTTAAAAAAAAAATTTAAAACATATGCCAAGAATGTTGATTACAGAATTCAACAGCATGAAAGAATTCAAAGACTTGGTTGCAGGCACAATTTCCAACTAAATATACCTCTGTACATCAACATTTTCATTTACCTTCAGATATATTGTATCCATGAAATCTCAAGATTCGAAGCCCCATGGACGTAACATCAATATCACTGATGGGATTGTCTCTCACCCATCTGATGCCTCTTTCATCCCAATGGCTACGCATCAATTTCATAGATTATAAAATTCAGGCATTAATGAATCGTTTAGAATGCTTAAAGACTGTTGTTTATATTTACCTGGGCCCTCCCGTGAGGAAGTCAACCCAGTCCTGCTATAATACCGTGTTGTTTTTCTCTATATGAGATGAGATAAGATCGATGTGTTATTACAATGATGAGTGTTACATATATATGGAACATAAGGTGACCATCTATGAAAGGATGCGTCCCTTGAATAATCAATAACTATTTATTATTATCATTTACTTATTATATACTAAATTTAATAATCAATAATAATTATATTAATTATTATCTTTAGAGAATGTCTTCCCGATGTTGTCCAAACATCAATAGTTAGTCCCTTGGACATCCCATTCATTTATCAAGTTCTCTCTGGCACAAGTAACCAAGAATATCTTAGTTGGGAATTCAAGGTAACTTGCTACTAGGAAAAATACTAACAAACCAACAACAAACACTTGTTGTTACAATGTAACTTTCCCAGGATTTCACTCTTTAGGCCCGAAAACCTAGTTATTCAATATCCATATCCAAAACACTCTAGATACACTCCATCTTGCTCTAAAATTTACCCTCCATGGATGCAACATCTTCAATATCTCTTTCCTCCTCTCTACTTCCTCCTCATGCACAAAAATTCCCCATCTAAAATTGTTATAGCTGCCCATATGAATTTCCTCTCTTTGGATTACTTACTCGACTCACACTCTTACCCAAGCTGATTGTACTCAACCCCCATGTTCCCAATAACTTTGGGATGTGACCACTCACACACACTCCGTTACATGTATTCAATGACTAGCTTTGGGAACACTCAATCAACAATTAGAAGGTTCAGACACAAATAACAATATTAGAAAAAATGGGTTGAATTAATATACATGGGAAATTCCCCCTTGGACCCCCTCTTAGAAGTTCTCTTAGACACTCCCCTCTCTTGTGTATTAATTCAGACCCCATCTCTTTCCATGTCCCCTTAGCAGTTGTTATCACATTTTATTATTAAAACATAGAAATACAATTCACATATTACATTTCTTAGGCTGTAGCCACATATTATATCTACATTAAGCATTAATTAAACTGGGGATTATAGTGGGGATGTTACACTACATACTATATTTAATCCTCATATATCTATCCTCGTCATGTTTAAAACCTTATCCTCCAGACTCCTACATTATTAGTTGGTATATTATCTATTGCATAATCAAATATCATAGTCCCTCCACTTCATCCATATTGTGACAATTGTTTGTTTTTATACCTCCATTCACCAACCCCTGAGTAGAATACCACTCATGCCCCTACCCCTAATTTATTCCATTTACGATTTTCACCATTGGCATTACATTCATCTAGTTTCTCACTAGGGACTATAGCGCCTCACATTCCCCTTATTTTTCCACATGCTTCCTTCTCAGGATTCCTTTTGGATATCGTGTCTCTTGACACATTGTTTAGATTCTATGATGGGGAACTTGTCCCATTATGATGATCTTTCATAACCATTTTGTACCCATTTGGAAATACTAGGAGTGTCTCATGCTTCTTTCTTACATGTTTCATTAGTGGCAACATCTAATTTTTTCATTTGTTCAAATCATTTATGATGTGTCACACTTGTGTCCCACGAAGTCTATTTAGTTCTTCCTAAGTCATGATACAATTCATCCTTGTCTCCATTAGTTTTTCACATCCATCTTTGTCAAGTTTTTTCCTCTAGTTGTCCCTTTTTTATTGATTTTTCAGTGGACAATGTTTTGCCCGTAATTGTCCATTTCCCATTTCATACTTTCATTCACTACTAAGTTATCCTTTCCTTTATGATTTGAACAAGGGAAGTCATGAGTCCATCTCTCTTTCCTTCTTGAGATGCCACTCTTTGTCAATTTTCTTGTGCTTTCTACCTCAATCTAGTTTTTAATGATCCCTTTGAACTTTGACTCCAACAAGCCTTCCCCTATTGAACACTTGTATTTTAAGGGTTTTTTTTAGAGGATATTTTATCTTGGGCCCATATTCCTCATTGGGGGGAGACCTTGGGCCAAGCAAGAAGAATCCTCATTTCTCCTTGACTTGGTTGTTTCTCACATACTTAAATCTAACTCATTATTGCACATTGGATATTCATGCACTTGATAGTTCAATGGTCCAATTGATTGCGTTATATTCTCATACATGTGTGAGTTGTTCTATCCCTCAAGAGGGAGCCACCCTTCAAATATCTTCCCACATGTTTCAACCACAACATTTGTTTCTAGAAATATAGTTCTAGTTTTGGTAGCTTAGATGTTGGTTCTTGGGAATTCCTCTTATTCCTAGGTGCTAGAGGACTTTCCCATATCGAAACTAGCTCCTTGATTCTAGGGGTTTGTTATACTACATTGTGTACCTTGGTCCCATGATACTCATTTATGGGTTACCTTGGACCAATCCGAAAGAGAAATCATCACTCTCGGACATGGTCGGATCTCATGTGCTTGATTCTATCTCCTTCTCACATCATTGAGATTCATACATGTATTTCACTGATCTAACCTTAGTTGTAATTCCTTGGATTCAATAGGCTCTATTAATAGTTACTAGAGCCATCAATTTGAGCTTCCCTTCCAAAAAATCACTTCAAATCTTGGGGGCCTTGTCCTATTCGACAAGGCTCCTCTAGTTGTTTCTTTCTCCCCCAAGAGGGAATTGGTTCCTATGTATTCACATTCATTGTAGTCTTCAATATTATTCTATGTATGTAATGTATTCTTAGTTCTAGCCTTGTATATAGGACTGTTGATATCATTGTATTATAATTTGGCACCTCTTCACCATGAGCACACTTTGTTTTATATTGTGGCACAATTTTGTATCATTAGCCATGGCCCATCAATGTATCACTATTTTGAGATATGGCGATGAGCATGATTATTCCCACCTCATCCATATTGATATATTATACACACCTCACCTTTTTGGTTTGTTGTTGATAGGTGGTTCTCCTTCATCCTTCCACAGAATGTTATCCTTCCTTGGACACTCCACTCCCTCCTTGGTCCTTCCTATGCTTGGGTAAAGAAATTGTGATTTATTTCAGTCATATGATTTTCTCCTAACCGAACACATCACGGGGAAATTTGTTATCACCTCAAGATTACTTAATTGTTCCTTTTTCAGTAGTTACATGTTAATACATCACCATTGGCATGCATAACCCTCATCTTCGGTTCCTTTCCACCATCACATGACCTCAAAATTTCCAAAATCAATCTAGTGAACCCTTGAAGTTGACCCTTTAAATAACTAATTTTTACTATTTTCGCCTCCCATCAATGCACCCAAACTATCATGAGGAGATGTTAGTTACACGTGGACCACATCAAACCCTAATTGTTATTTTTAACTTTGATCCAGTCATAATTAACCACTATCAGGAAGATCATGACAAGGGGGTTATCTACTACACAACTATAATTAAAGATATTGAGGTCAATCTCCACATCCATCCATATGAGTAAGGTTATGGTGTCAGAATGTCATTAGGGCCTTGAGGACCTCTTTTTCTTGATTTCATATTCTAGCATGTTTCCCTTATTCATAAACTAAGGTTGGAGTTGCAAGTACATAAAGGAAGCAACGAACCCATCCCAAGGAGAGGCTTTGTAGCCCATTTGACTTCAACAAGATCATCCACCAAGTGTTTCTTTGTGTTTTCATTGTGGTAATGGAAATCTCATATTTTTTCAATTCCTTTCTTCATATTAAGTAGGTTTTTCTTTATGTTTTTGGGATTTACTCTTATATGATCTAGGGTTTGATGCATGTGAGTAAGTATATGGTTTTATTTATATGAATTACAACCATTTTCATGTGGCTCAATTCAAAACCATCATGTTTAAGGGTATTTTTCTCACCCTTGTGACAAATACCCACCAACATTGTGCACTTTGCAGGCCATTGATCATGCAATTCTTCAAGGAGTGGAAAACTGGGGTACAACCTTATAAATGATTGTATGTCTTCCTATCATTTTTTATGCATATCATCGTACATAACCATCCATTTCCTAATAGCCTCCATATTGAAAAAAAGAATTTAATCCTTTTATTCCATTCATCCTCATATAGAATTTTAGTGTGCACTTAATATGATTCCTTTTTAACAAGGAAGATATGTATTCATTAAAAACCACAATTATAATTGTGTATATGTGAAATAAATATATTAACTCTTAAAACTCATGTTTCTCCAATTGTTTTAATCTTCTCCCCTTCTATCTCTTCATCACAATCACCATCCCACGTGATTGGAGCACCTTCATGCATTAGTTTTAGGAACTTGGGCATAAAAAATAAAGTTTCAATAACAATGTACACTTCATACATGCACCCTTTAGAACCTGTTTGTTTCCTTACAACCCCTTAATTCATGTACATATCTATGAATAACATCCATTCACAACTCACCACACTAGCTAATTGAATGTCTTCAACCAAATGTACCAAAAAGATGGAATTGAGTATTCATAGAGCTAGTAGGAAACTCTTTCTCAAAATCACAAATAAATTTTACTATTTCATTGTGCCATATAGGGATGCTCATAACCTATGTCTCTTTGGTTGTTGTAACACCCCTCCTGGTTACGACAACAACTCCGAAAACAGGTGCAAAAAGTTTTTTTTTGTTGTTTAAAGTGTGTGCGCGCGTGTAGAAGAAACAACCCCCTCGACTCTACGTCACCACTCGAATCAACAAGACGCAAGTAAGATGAACACAATCAAGATGACCCGACATATCAAAGTGACAACAAGAAATAATCACCCCTGGTCATAAGGCATGCAACTAGCAGCTGTAAGCAGGAACAGACACTAGGGGTTAGGTACAATACTGTCACAGAATGAAAGAATCCAACAGTAGAGTCGCAATAGTGGAAACTGTGCCTTTAAACAGCCCAAGACTACTGATATGGCTCATAGTGTGTCGCAAGAGTGGAACTGTGCCTTTAAACAACTCGAGACTCTTGATACGGCACTGGATTCCTTCCACCGGATTTACACACAGACAAAAATACTAAGCTACAAGAGGTGTCTATATCCCGCCCGACACGAACAGACTACGCAATACAACACCACCAAGTGCTGCAAAATCAGGGACAATCATGACCTCTACGGGAGATGCAAGTCAGGAGGACTCTAATAACGACCCACTCCTATTGAGACCCGAAGACATCAATCAGGATCAAATGCTCCATTAATTATTATTAATCTACGGAGACCTTATCATTAACGCTTCAATTTAACGAATAATAACCTAGCAGTCTTAGACATCATCCCGAACAGTTCACTTAAACAATATTAACATTGCGACTCACCCATCATCATTGACCTTGCAAATTAAAACGACCCTTATTATTGCAATCAAGAAGTAAGATCTTGACAATTAAACAAATATTAAAATTGCGAATCAACCTTCATCAATTCCATGGAAATTAAAACAACCTTATCATTGCAAATTAACAGTAATATCATGGCAATTAAACAACTATTAAAATTGCGAATCAACCATCATCAATTCCCTGGCAATTTAATACAACCTTATTAT
>JZKD02S0323398.1:64875-93960 GCA_000966675.3 Picea glauca | reverse complement strand
ATTATGCATTGGCCCTTAACCGTCCAAGGCCCACGGGCACATAGCCGCCATATGACCTCACGCACATATAACAAAAGGGCCGAGTCCAAACCATAGGACAATGGTCGACGCGCCGATGGTTCTATGCACAACACATGTGACCGGGCTATATTAAAAGGGCTATGTTAAAACACATATGCGCACCCTTGGTCATATTAAAATACATGCGACCGGGGTTTAGTTTGAATGTGCACGCAAATGTTTAAACCATGGCCATATTACAATATAACATAACCATGGGCTGGGGCTAGGCCCCAACCTGACCCCCCGCCCAAACTTACAACATTTCAATTCAAATAAAATCCGCACCGTATAGTGTTAAGAAACACTATGGTGGCACGTTGGTTGGTGGTCTTTGCCAAAGCTTTGCACGTAGGTGGAGGTCACGGGGTCGAATCCGGTGGACTCCAAATAAATTTTAAACCAATATATAGGGGACACGTGGCGGCCATTGATTGGGCCACGTGTCACCATTCCATTCACTGCAAATAAGCCATGCCACCTGCCAACTGTCCAAATAGCTGTCTGCCACATGTTGTACGGCCTACCACGTCAGCATCCGTACGGACTGTACAGTCAACACCCCTTTTTTTGTCTGTTTGTCATTTGGAACATAACGCGATATCTCTCACTCTCGACGTCCGTTTGAACCCAAACAAGTTGTGTTGGGTTCATAATGACGAGGCCTATGCTCCTGTTGAATTTGAAATGATTCTGAGCACTTTGAATTTTTGAGCAAAATTTGATCGCCTAGAGCAATGTTACTGGGAGAGGTACACCAGATATGAATATACACTATTTTGGAGAGAACCCACTTGGGCGGCCTTTGTAGATGCCCTAAAGGAGGAGTTCTACCTTGTCGAAAAGTATGATGACCAATACATGAAATGGAAAAATCTGCGTTAGAAAAGAGACCACACGGTGGTGGAGTACACCAACATATTTCATACCTTGCGCTAAAATATAGGTATCAAAGACTCCGAGCGACACCTGGTTTTGAAATACTGAAGTGGTTTACATAGGTACATCCAAACATATATGGATTTCTTGGACATCTCCTCACTGGGAGCTACTTATCGACATGTAGTCAAAATTAAGAATAAATTCAAGCAACATAGTAAGTGGGAGAAGCATGGACAAAGGAAGGAAGGAAAAATTCAAGAGAACCAGTCCCAGATGTAGGAAAAGAAGGGTAACAGGAAGTCTAATAAATACACCAGAAAGTGGTGTGAGTTCCACAAATCCCTTGGCACAACACTGATGAATGTCACTCAATACAGTCATTGGTGTCCGAGCTCAAAGACAAAGAGCTGAACCCTGTCTTGGATCTTGATTTAGAAAATAATAAAAGATGACAGATCATTGATGCATAACCCACTACTACTGTCACAACTGCAACAATCCAACCAGAAGAGGATCTTGAGGAGGAGGATCGACTCTTCCATTCACATATGTGGGTGAAGGAGACCCCACTACATTTTATTGTTGATAGTGGAAGCCAAAAGAAAATCATCTCAAAAGAGGTTGTCAAGCAGTTGGATTTTCCAACAAAACCACACCCGCAACCATACAACATCAGGTGGCTTCGCTAGGGTCAAGATCTTTGTGTCAGCCAACAGTGTCGCCTATCCTACGACATCAAGCAGTTCAAGGATGAGGTATTGTGCGATGTTTCCCCATTGGAAGTCTGTGATGTTATATCAGGCCAACCATATATGTGGAGGAATCATGTTGTTTATGAGTCTCGATCTCGTAGCGTCATTTTTACTCCGGGGGGTCAACTATAGCAGATACCAGAGGTAGTTCCGACTATTTTCCCACCAAACCAATGCCACAAAGTAGTCTCTCATACTACAAAGTTTATCCTCTTCACAATCTGATCAGAAGGTGAACAAAAGGACACTACAACCACTGCAGCCTCAACCCAAGACCTTTCTATCCAACAAAAATAGATCGAAAATATTGTAGACGAGTACCAAGATGTTTTTGCTACACCTACATGGGTGCCTCCACACTGCCCAGTCAAGAAAGGTTATAATAGAACCCTTCATACTCTTCATGCTGCATCTTCACCGACATAGTCCTTCCACACTCAGGTATATCATGCAACTAGATTGGTTGAATGGATCCAACTCCTCCAACAAAAGGTTCATGACATCCTTCAACAAGCTAAGCAGGATAACTTCTTTAGCAAGGCAATCAACACATCAAGCTTAAGATTTAGCAGAAGTATCCCCATCTCCCAAGGGAACTTGTGCAATGGGGACCATTCTTCCTATGGGGGGGGGGGGATGATCTAGATGGATCTCAATGGCCATCCACCTCTTCCACTGAATCACCATTTTAAGCCAGTGGTTTTGATAACCATGATATTCACCTTTTTTATGGGGAATGGAATGTAATGTCATCTTCATTTGTTAATTAAAAACATCATTTAATGATTTCCTAGTGGTGTTATGTACATGCCTACAACATAGAGTTAATTCACCGGATCCCCTTAGAACTTCACAGTTAATTGTGCTCAGTTTAGAGTAGTACTGGAATGGGTGACCACCCGGGAAGTCCTAGTGTTTTACATGCCTATGACATTTTATAAAACTTAGTCCAATTTATCCCACATGCATCATGGGAAGTTTTCTCTTCTCACTCTCTCATATATAATTGAGGTGAAGGAGGTCATTTGAGAATGAAATGGAGTGTGATGTAAAGCTTCTTGTGAATGAAGTGAAGCCAACATCTCCTTTTTAGAGATAAGCTACCCCATTTTTCCAGTTTGTGTTCTATAGTGTTTTTCTATCTTATTCAGTAATAGAAGTTGCATTTCACTATATTTCTATGTTCTCTTCTATATTTTTTTGTATTTCATTGTTATATCTCAGTTAAATTTATGCCTTCATGTCGTTCTCAAAATAATCTGGATCATAATGACCTAAGAAACAACAACAAATTCTATGACATAACATGACCCGACATTGTGTTATAAAAAGACAAGGTGAATACATATGTGGAATGGGGCCTAAGTATCACATGAACAAAGACTAACTAAGAACATGGGTAGGGTTATGTCTCATAATGATGGGTTAAATAGTTGGTGAATGAAATGGTGGGAAATTACAATGATGGAGTCAATTGAGATAAGGGATATGTTGAAGACAACTATAAATTGATGTAGACATGGGGGCTCAATGAAAATGCTTTGAACATGGGCGACAAGGACTACTTCCATGGAGAGATATGATGCCTTATGATAAAATAAGGTCAGTATTGCTGTTCCTCTATTTTTTTATAATTTTTTTATGGATGTTTTTGTATTTTTCTATTTATAAAAAATAAAAGAATCTAGATACATTACAAACATGGATATGGGTGCCTAGAAAATGAAACCTTGAAGTTCTGATTAGAATGTGTGGATAGAGTAATGGTATATGGAAGCCACCATGAGTGGGGCTTAAAGAGTGGGCCTCCTTGATGGGATTATAAATAGTGGTATAAAATGTAGATGGTTTACAGATCATGCGTGAGACAAGAGGGACAGGAAATGCAACAAAGCATTAGCATAATAAACCATAAAGAATGTGAACTACTCAGGAGTACGAGGGTATGGGTCAACATAATGATAATAAGGAAGTATGGGGCTTTCCCTAAGATGTAAAATATATAGAATCCTCATCCTAAAGAGGAAATAAGTTGCATGGGTGCCAACGTGCAATGGGGTACTAAACCATTCCAACCCATGAAGGTGGAGTACTAATCACCGACACGATCTATATGCAATGAAACTGGGTGGGGCTACTTGCCAAGATAAGGTGGAACCTATATGTATATTTGAAGAGGACACAAGGATTGAAAATGTGGCATAAGCGAGGGGAATATGATGTATAAATTCCAATTTAAAGAACTGTACATGAAGGGGAGACAACATGCCTTGAATGAAAATGGTAGAAAAATGATTTTTGAGAAACACCTACACAAACCAAGCATGAACCATGGTGTGAAATTACTCATGAAAAAAAATTCAATGGATTAAATGGTGTAAAAATTGGAGTTCATAAGAACCCGTACCTGCTATGAGAACATGGCAGAGAAAATGGCCTCCAAGTGAATCCCCTACACACAAGAAATGGGGCCTACAACATGAAAGGGTTTGAGAAAAATAACCCAATGGTCCAAATGGCATTGAAAATTGATCTCCTAAGATCCTATACGGGCTAAAATATTTTAGGCTTGAACCTTACAAGTGGGGCCTGTGAATTGAATTTTTTTTGTACTTTTAGAATTTGGAATTTTTTTGATTCCCTAAACTTGTTTGAGCTCACTTTTTGAATTTGGATCGATGAATTTCAGTTTCGAGACCACAAAGTGAGACCACTCTTGTCATTTTTTTCCATTCTGTTTTTTGTTCTAGTGGCCCAGTGACTTGTATAAAATTTCATTAAGGCTTCTTCCAAGATTCACGATTATCGAGGGAACATCCATTAGAAATTCATAACTGTTCTTCCATCAATCATACCATGACATGGGATGTCAAAAAAATGGTAGTGCAATTGTATGGTGTGCATGTTCCAAAGGTAGTCACGCTATGGTGCGACCAAATTTTTTAAATTGTTGCATGAATGTGTTGCTTCATGTTCCAAAGGCAACTGCATTATGACATAACCAAATTAAGGAAATACTATGTGAATGTGTTGCATTCCTATTCCAAAGAAAACTACATTATGGAATTACCAAACTATGAAAAGTTTACATGATAAAGTGGCATGACTATTTGTAAAATAGCCATGTGAATGACATGATAGAATATGGTATGAGTTGCATGACCTTGATTACAATTATCTTTGTGTTTTTTGGAAAGATTAATATAGATGAAGTTTGGCTGGAGGGAAAGGGACTATGAGGACATATGGACTATTGGAAAACACATATATTCCAATAGAGGATGAACACCTTCAGTAACCACTCACATAACCATATCAAAGATCAACACACTGATATTTTCATGTGGTAAAACCCCTACGGGGAAACATCCGCGGCCCCAACAAACGTGGCCACTTGGAGCAATTTATTAATGCAAAAGAAAAAGATTACAGAGAGATTTAAAAGAAAGTTTCTCACAATTGATCATCGAAAAATGACCCTCCATGCTCTTTAAATATAGATCATGGACCAATCAGGTGTTAAGCCATAGATCAATGTATCCATTAAGATCAATGAGAATATGATATGTCAGATCACTCTATGTCAGGAACATATTGTGACCATTGTATTACCTAAATAAAAATGTATACTAATGCATATTAACTAAACACACTAAGAAACACACTTTTACCTAACGACACAATAGATCAATTTGATCTTAACTAACTCCTAAGTGCCCAAATATCATAACATACCCCCTTAAGAACAACTTGGGATAGGATTGAAGGATTTACAAAGATGACACAATAGGAGAAGGAATGAGGCATTAGAGCCTATCCACCCTTAATGACAACTTCTTGAACTCCTAACATAGATTGAAGTTTGGAAAACTTCGCTTTTGTAAGAGACTTTGTGAAAATGTCTGCAACTTGATATTTTGTAGGGAAGAAGAGCACTTCAATAACTTGATCATGAGTGAGATTTATGATGAAGTGCATGTGTATCTCAATGCATTTGTTGTGATGATTCTGAGATGGAACTCTGATTGTCACACCAAAGGCTGGTCAGATACTGTTGCTGGAATCCGATCATTCAGGTCTCTAGCCCAATCTAAATCAGTGAAACTAACCGATAAAGGAGCCCCCCTTGAACTGTAATGTATCCTGAACTAAATTGTACCTTGGACATATCAAAGTGTTCTTTTAGCTGCTTTCCAATGGTTTTCATGGGGTGTTTACATATACCGGGAAACAATACCAACAACAAAGGAAATATTAGAATGGGTACGAGTCAAGTATAAGAGGATATCAACTAATTGATGGTACAAAGTGTCATCAACTTTGGGAGAAGTACAGGTGGAATTAATCTTGACTCCAGACTAGAAGGGAGAAGAGGATGGTTTAATATCTTCCATGTGAAAGCGACGAAGAAGGTCACAAACATACTTAGACTGGGAAAGAACAATTCCTTCCTGGGTTTTCAAAACTTGGAGGCCAAGGAAATAGTGTAAAAATACTAAGTCTATCATTTCAAATTTATTCTTAAGGATGGTTTTCTTATGGTGAGGATAAGGACATAAACATAAACAACAAGGATTATGAGATGACTTCCTACTTTCTTGGTATATACATTAGGGTCATAATGGCATCTAGAAAAGCTAGTGTCAAGAAGAAAGCTGTCCATTTTGGAATACCAAGCCTGGGGAGCTTGCTTAAGACCATAAAGAGATTTCTTAAGGAGTAAAACAAAGCTAGATTCATTTTGTACATAGCCAAGAGGTTGTTCCATATATATTTATTCTTGTATATCTCCATGAAAAGGTATATTTAACATCCATCTAATGGACCTCCTAGTTATGTGAGGCAACAAGGGAAAGAACAAGGTGGATGGAATTCATTTTGGATACATGGGTAAAGGTTTCATTATAGTCTATTCCTTCAACTTGGGAGAATCCTTTGGAAACTAACCTAGACTTGTGTCTTTCAACACTTCCATACGATGCATACTTAGTTTTGTAGACCCATTTATATCTAAATTTTTTTCTTCCTTTCAGAATAGGTACAAGATCCCAAATATCATTTTCCATTAAAGAACGATACTCTTCATTCATTGTTGTATCCTAATCTGGATGACCTAAAGCTTCTACAAATGTATCTGGATAATGAGTCTTAGAAAATTGAGCCAAAGGAGAAGACGCTCACTGGAACTATGAACTTGTCCGATGCTGATATGAAGGATCACTAACAAGATCATCAATTGCTTCTTGTGTTGAATGAACCCATCTAGGAAGCGATGGTGCTGGTGCTAGTTCTTGTTCAATGGATTCACCTGGAGGAGTGTTAATAGGTAGATGTGGGTTTTCATCCTCACTGTAATCATATGAAGAAGAAGAAACCAGAATAGGAACAAAATATGGAACAAAGGTTGAAGATGGATCACATGCTAAAGAACGCACAAACACCGAATTAGGCTCCCAGGCTATGACATTTTCATCAAATTTAACTTCTCTTATAATAATAATTTCATTACAATGTGGTTGAAGAAGTCTGTAACCTTTCACATATTCAGAATAACCAAAAAATATACACTTCTCACTTTTAGGTTGCAATGATTTCCTTTTCTCATCAAGAATATGACCCCATGCTACACTGCCAAATACACTTCTCACTTTTAGGTTGCAATTCTTTCCTTTTCTCATCAAGAATATGAGCCCATGCTACACTGCAAAATACACATAAGTGACTTACATCTACCTTAAGTTTAGTCCATGCTTCTTCTGGTGTTATATTTTTAAGATCCTTTGTGGGAGTGTGATTTACTATGTAATTTTTACAGTTAGTGGATTCTTACTAATAATTTAGACTTAATCCCTTAGATTGGATCATACAATTAGCCATTTCTTTTAATTTGTGATTCTTTCTCTCAACAACACCATTTTGTTGTGGTGTATATGTAACAATGTTTCATTTGGATGCCCTATGCAGTGAAGTAGCTTGTAAATTTATTTTTCACATATTCTCCTCCATTATATGTTCTTAACATTTGAAGTTGATGTCCAAATTTCTTTTCTATAATGGCCTTGTAGGCCAAAAATGTGTCAAAAACTTCACTCTTAAGTTTTAGGAAGTAAACTGAAATACGTTTGGAAAAGTCATCAATGAAAGTTAAGAAATACTTGCACCCATATAAAGGAGAGGAAAGTGGACCGCACAAGTTACTGTGAACAAGATGCAAAGGGGCCGGGGCATGCCAAGAGGCACATTTATCAAAACTGTCTCGATGATGTTTGTTGATAACAAAAATGACACAAACACCATCTCTTCATGAGACAAGAGGAAGACCAATCACCATATGTTGATCACATAGTTGCT
Organism: Picea glauca; assembly: GCA_000966675.3. Lineage (NCBI taxonomy): Eukaryota > Viridiplantae > Streptophyta > Pinopsida > Pinales > Pinaceae > Picea > Picea glauca. Next base: position 85,915 of record JZKD02S0323398.1, on the reverse strand, counting down.
ACAATGAGAGATAGTTTAGATGACCAAATTGCTCATGCCAAAGTTTTCTCAAGTCATCGCTATGAGCAACAAAAACTGATGGAAAAGATGATGACCAAAAGTTGTCAAACTTGTACAACCTAGTAATATCATCAACAATTCTAGTTGCAAGAACATGGCGAGGATATTTTAGATCCTTGATTACAACTTGGTGAGGTGAAAACTCTATGGTTTTACCTTCAATTGAATGAGTGATCTGATAAACTGATAGAATATTGTAGGAAAGACTTGGAACACATAATACATCATTGAAATGACCATTATCTACAGGAACTGTTCCAGACCCTACAAGACTAAGATACTTATCATCACCAACAAATATTTTCTTGGTGTTACATTCATTTAGAGCATAAAATATGGATTTATCCTTAGCCATATGATAAGATGCTAGAGAATCAATAAGCCACTCATCAAAATAAGAAGCAGAAGTTGCATTGAAGGATAAAACAGAAGTAGAAGTTGCATTGAAGGATAAACCAGAAGCAGAAAGTGCATGTCCATGAAAATAAGAAGAATAAGTAGAATCAATATTGATGTTTTTCTTCTTCATCGTTGCTTCTAAAGTTGCTATCTTCTTAAAACATTTGGACTCATCATGACCATCTTTCCCAAAAAAGTTTCAATGTTTTTTATAAGTCTTCTTACTTTTAGATTTTGCTTCATTGTCACCGTTAGGAGAGAAAGCTGATTGAGAGGGTTTGTGACCCTTGTTTTTCTTGTTGTTGTGGCAAGGATGTTTCTTCTTGAGATTCTTGGGTTTATCTTTCTGCTGGGCCACTAAGGCTTTGTTAGAGATACCTGCAGTGTCGATCACTCCAAGTTGCACAAGTTTTTCTCTCTAATCAAATCATAAAAAAAGGACTCAAGAAAGGGATTTTCATAATCAATACCTAGATCTTCTCCGGTGGCATAAAAGGTAGATACAAAAACACAATATGCACTACCAAGCTTAGAAAGAATAATGTATATGCAACACTCATTGTCCAACTTTATGTTAAATTGTTCACATAAAATTCTAAGTGTTTTGAACTTAGATAAATAGTATTCAATGCAAGAAAAATCATTTGGAATTAAAGTCATTATCTGGTTTTCTATTTGGTGGTCTCGAATAACATTGTGTTTACTAATCATAGATTCAATCTTTTCCCAAGCATCATCAGGGTCATCAATTCCTTGAAGGTAAAACCTTAAATCATGAGAGATGGACATTCCAATCAGTCCATGTGCTTTGTCATTCTTATTTTCCCATTTAAATTTATTTTTATCATTAGTAGGTTCTAGTTCTTTCCTCATGGTAATCCAATACAATACTTTACTTCTTAATAAATCCTCCATATGGGATTTCCATTGGAAGTAGTTGGTGCTGGTAAGAAAAACATCACTGGAAGAAGCCATGTTAAATATGTAGATAGTATGGATTTAAAAACTTAAAATGATGGTATTGATGGAAATATCTCACAAAATTAACATGTTTAAAAAAATGACACTAAAAACGAACTTTAGATGTGAAAGTTATGCCCTTTTGAAAAAAGACATAAATGGTAACCAAAGAGCCAGTGACAAGTATAAGTTGGTCCACATGGTCATACTCCTCCTAATTGTGCCTATAAGCTCATGTTTAAGTAAGTTACTTATGAAGTGTCTCACTTTTATAGAACAAATGAGAATCACTTTTACAATGAAATTAATTTATAAATGAAAGTTGCATGCAAAAAATAACTTAAAAGAAAACATTTAAAGTTATTTAATAATGATTCACTGTTATAACTTAAGTGAAATGCACTTTACAATGAATGCAAGAAATTAAAAAAAAAAGTAACAAAAGAGAGACTTGAACTCAAGACCTCTTACTAAGTAAAGTAACTTTTAACCAAGTGAGCTAGTGCAAAACATATTATATTGTTTAGAAGGAGGATTGTTGTTGTTTTTGTTGTTGAAGACGTCCTTGGAGAACGTTCTAAAAAAACATTTTCACACAAGAAAAAATTTCGCTTCTCAACAGAAACAAGGGTTATATCTCAGTTATCTTACCCAGAAAATGCAAATTTCCCTCTATTTTTTATTTACGAAGATCACACAGATCACACAACAAAGAGCTTACGTAGACAAGAAAACCCCTTCTGATATGTTTCTGATTTGTCGAGATCACATATGGCACAGGGAAAAGAGAAGATGCAAGTCCAAATGAGTAACAATATGTAAATAAAAAACAAAAAACTTAAATAAAATTGAAATATATCTTTGCAAAAATTTAAAAGGCTGTTCGGGCCTTAAACTTGAAGATATGACTGAAATGGTCATATCTTGGTGTTATCACTGAAATTTCGTTCGCAACATTGCATGCAAATGGTTACATGAATACAACATCTCCAAACACCTATTAGTTCACCTACAGCACCAAAAATCATTTCCAAGAGACAAAAACTATACAAACTGGTCAAAAATTGACATGCGCTAAAACACTAAAGGAAGCACGGGCCAAAGAATCCCATAGAGCACACAATGTGCCATATGCGCGACTGTGTATGAGAAAAGCCATGCACACCTGTGAAAATCGCATTTATGGTTCTTGTCGGCCCCTCACCCACTTCTCGACTAGCTCCCAACTTGATTTGACCTTCAAATCCGTGCTGAATCCAAATGGGGGGCTGGTCAAAGACCTAAGGGTGCCCTAAAGGGCCCCTTGTTCACACTAAAGACTGTTGTATATTAACTCAAAGACATGCTATAAAAGGAGTCCATGGGTGCACTAAGAATTTAAGAATCTCATTGTATTGTTATGCTGCCTCTATTCTCCTTCAAGAAACCTCTTTTCTTCTTGGAGCATACTAGAATCATCTCAATAAGCTATTCACCTCACCTCTTGTGGGAATAAGCTTGGATTTCTTCACCATTTTCTTTCTAGTTTACCATTTGTAAGAAGAGCTCTCACATAGGGTACTCAAGAGCCCTCCCAAGGAGGAAGTGGGGATCCATAAGTCCTCCTTTCTCTAGAGTGTTTTCCCACTAATATAGTTATCCATTGGTGGCATGGTTATTGTTCATTTTTTTGATTGATTTTGGTTCTAATTTCCTCATGAATTTTAGTTTTATTTCTTTAGTTGTTTCTAACTTAGTTGTTTGTTTATTTCATGTGATTATATTGTTTGATTCATACACTAACCTTTGTCCTGTCTAGCAGGCCCAACTAGACTTGCAAGTGCCCTTCTTTTGCTCATTCGAGTGATGAAGATGAAACAACAAATTGGCTACCATACTGGGGATAAGGTATCAATTTCCTCGCTATTTGAGTTGTTTGAGCACTTCTTTTTGACCCATTTTCCTTGCAGGGATCATAACTAGCCTAGCCTTACCTGTCAAGAGCTAAGTTTGGAGTTGGAGGAGGAGAATTCCACTTAAAATCCCCCCCCGATGTGTATCAGAAAGTGAATGGGTGTTCTATCCCACAGACGCGCATTCTGAGCATTGTGCGCCAACAACACTTTGCTTCTCTGCACACAGTGCACCAAAAGTTCCTCTGTTTTCTATGAATTAAGCACATTGTGCGCCCACTGCGCCTTTGTTTGAACTGTAACCCACACATCTGTCCAGAATCTCAACATTGTAAGATTTTTTGTGATGTTTTGAAGTCCCCTAGCCTTCAAAGTCTTGATTTTATGCAATATTGTAAATGGACCACACTTAGATCCCCTCTCCACATGAAGGGTTAGTCAAAACATAGGCACTTAGGGGGTTAAAAAGAACCATATTTCTCCTCTTTTTCTTTGCGTTTCCACATGGATGACTTGTTTTGATTGTAAAACATAAGTTGAGATTCTTTACTATCACATATAAACACTTGCATCGAGACTATAAATTGAACTTTAATCATTGAGTATGCTCTTCTCTCGCACCATAGAGGGATATTGAGAATAAAAAAAGTGATTAAGGGTACATTTCATCACCCTTAAAAAATATTTTAGGAGAGGACAAAGCCCCCCTAGGGCTCCTCTTAGTTTCTTTTCAAACATATTAAATTTGTAAGGGCCCATACATGCCCCCATGTTGAAAAGTTAGGATAGTTTTGAAGCTGCTTTCTTAGTTTACATAACTAGGGGAACTTAAAGATTATAGTAATGGGCCCATACATTCCCACATGCTTGCAATCTAGGATAGTTTTGTGAATATTTCTTATATTAAATCACAATAGGGAGTTTAAAGGATTGGTAAGGATCCATATGTCCACATGCTAGCTCTTTAGGGAATTTAAAATTCCACAAGATTGTACTAATGACATCTAGTAAGATAGGTAATAAAGATTTGTAAGGACCACATGAAGTCCACATATTGCAAGGTTACACCTAAATTATTAAAATTTGACACATTTGTTCACTTTCTCACACACAAAGTCACTCTTCACTCACATAATTTCCTCTCGAATTGTGGAGGTTGAAGTAAGTCTCCTCCAAAGGGATTCTAAAACATCCCACTATTTCTTGAAGAAATTATCCACACCCACTTAATTCAAACGAGATTGGTTCACACCCCCAATATCTCAAACAACCACATCTAAAGTTTTTCTAAAAACTCACTAAGTTTTCCTCCACAGGAGATGCCAACATAAATCTTTTAGTCTAGGTAGGATCTTGGGGGTAGGCATCCAAATAACCCCCCGTTATCTAGTTCTCACATCTTCAAACATTAGAAGTTGACAAATAGAGAACTTTAAAATCCTCCATGTCAAGTGTTCCTAACACCATAAGGCAAGGAGATACTCGTGAAGGGTCGAAGGCTGAGGTCCGGTTGTTCTGTACATCCCCCCTTGAGTCACCCAACTCTTGGAAGGGATCCAACCCGTGACCCATTTATGAGGCCAAAAATATAAATGTCGCACTTTGACCGAGGTACCTAGTGGCAAATGTTTTAGGACATCTACCCAGGTGGCAATTGTGGGCTGCAATTGCACCTTGATCATATTTTGTGTGGCTATTGGGAAATATCGCCAACTCTTTCGGGATATTCACACTCTACCCCTCATTATATTTGATTGTTTCATCCTTCACTAGTTTCTCTTTTGATGGATTCAGACCCCGCTATTGAGTGCTATTGGAAGGTCCAGTGCTATTTTGAGAGGAAGGATGCTATGTATTTTTAGGACACGAGCATTTGTTTTCTTTGTTCTCCCATGCGGACAAAATCCACCTACCCACATGTATACTTATTTTCAATTGATTTATGTATGATGCTCATTTGATTACATGTGATTGTGAGATATATTGTGAAGGTCCAAATTATACAAGTCTCTTGTTCATTTATTGCTCTCATCACCATTTGCACACATTCACTTTGCTAGTCGGGCATCATAGGGGACCCACAGAATCCTTGTCGTTCCAGACGCTTGAAAAATATCCCTCCTATCCTAGGAGGAGTTCCTAGTCTCGCCAACTCACTGGTTCAACCATCTGACACCCCTATGAGTGATACTATTTTGGGATCAACTTTGCTTGGTTCCACTTTACTTGGGTCCAATTCCCAAGGCCAACCATCCACTAGCTCTCCTTTACAAGGAAGCGGGGAGCAAACTTATTCTCAAGGGGAAGTACAACCCCACCCAACCCCCCTCAAGGGTCATGTACACAACCTACTCATGCCATGGCTAGAACTAATACTCCACCGCCACTCCACATGCCATTTTTGGCCTCCCTCAACATACCTGATTTGAGTAAACTAAGAAATGACCCTATATTGCATGACCCCACATGGCCCGCTATGCCTACCAAACTACCTTCAAACATTACAAAGTTTGAAGGAAAATCAGGGGAAGATCCTGCCAACCATATCATGACCTTCCACTTATGTTTCTCTTCAAACATCATCATGGACGACTCCGTCCATTTAAGTTTATTCCATTGCACACTCACTGGTCCATCAACCAAATGGTATGTGGAATAAAAATCAGGGTCCCATGTGACTTTTGAATCCTTAGACAAAACATTTTTGACCTTCTTTCAACTACCAGTTCATCATGACAATGGTCTTGAACTGCTCTCTGAGTTCAAACAAACCTCATCCACACATATCGCTGACCACATTCATGAATGGCATTGACGACGTAGTTTATGCAAAGAAAAAACCACCAAAGAACAATGCCTCGATTGGTTTCTTAGATCACTCGTCTCTCTCCTTGCCAAAGATGTGGCCTACACCTTCCCCCATACTGAAGAGGAAGCCATCAACAAGGCTCAATAATATGACCTCATTTATGCTCAGTCAGGTTACTTATACACAATACTACCTGACGCCCCGAGACCCGTACCATTTGGCCAGGACAAACCTGAGATGTCTCACGCGACAGATGGATTATTCGGTACCACAACACACCATAACCCATACATACAACCACCACCCATGTATGGTACACCCCAATATCCATCGATGTATGGAGGTCCATCTTACTACCCCCCTCTCCCTTACCAACAACCATATCTTGTGCCCCCCGCTCCACCCATGAATGGACCCTTGCCGACACCCATGATGTGCCCGACCTCTCAACCAAGTTCGGGTACCCCCTCTAGTTCAATTTATAACCTCAACACTAGTGAAAGCGCTACACCTTCCTATGCACCCTATGGATCATTGCCACAAAATAATTTGTATTTTCCATTTCCTGGTCCTCCACAGCCAATTGCTCCTCCACAAGGACAACCACACACTAGGGTTAACTTTGTTTATCCCTCTCCCATTCAACAATTTCAAAATTTTGAACAATTGAATACATAAAATCTGGCCCATTAGCCAAATAATGCCAAAAAGAAAGGAAAAATCTGAAACAATAATAACCTAGGACCAGGGGGAAATAACGCCCAACAAAACCAACCTGCTGGGGGCAACAAGAACTAGGGTAAATCAAACCCCCAAGGGGGGAATAAAAAAAAACACCAAGGGAGGAACAACAACAACAACCTCCAAATGAACTTACCTTGTGCTCTTTGCAGTGAGCATGGTCATTATACTCACCATTGCTCCCAAATTGCTGACTTCAAATGGATGAAATATTCCATGAACATGCCACGTCCTCCAGCCTTCCCCTCAACATGACCCACAACAGTATTTGCAACAACCATCCCTGATTGTGTTGCAAAACCCTACTCCACATTAAGGTGTGATGGATACCCAGTAGGAGATACATCCCACCCCAACATAGATGGGACAATATCAAAACCCTGGGAATCCGACAGATTGCAATATCCTCCTCACTAGTGAAGAATAAATTCTTCTACAAATGCGTAGTCGTCAATACAACGAAACCCTTGAATATACTCCCACCACTTCGGAAGCAGCTCCAGCTACAACAAGAAAACCCTTGATGATTCCATGCCCTAACACTGAACCCCCCATTCGTATTCCTCGCATCCCATTACAACAGAATGTCAACAACCCTCAGGCTAGGGAAACACACAATTACAGTCTGGTCGATGGCTTGGCACAATCTCCTACAGCCATATCGGTATTGGAGGTCCTCCAAACCTATCCCAATCAACTGAAATCCTTACTTTCCACCTTAGGGGCAGTCAACCGTGATGATACTAGACTCGTTACATTTGATATAGATTGTGGGGAACCTCGCCTCCCCGCTTTGGTATCTTTCCAGATACCAGTTAAAATCTGGAACATCACGGTTTATCAATGTATTATTGATGAAGGTGCATCCACATGCATCATGTCCAAAACTGTATGGCAGAAACTTGGCTCCCCTGAGATAATACCATCCACCATTACTTTAAGAGATTATGATGGATGGCCATACTCTCCTGAAGGGCTCTTTCAAAATTTCCCCGTTGAACTCGGGGAAAAAACTATCCTTATCGACACTGAGGTTATCGATTCTCCACTCGATTAAAACATCTTGTTTGGACATAGCTACATGTACGCTATGAAGGAAATGGCCTCTTCTGTATTTCAAACGATGATGTTCCCCCACAATGGGAAAATCATCACCATTGACCAAGTTTCACATTACGAGCCTAACCACTCCTCCAACATCGATAACATCATGCCTCTTGTCCACACTAGTTTCTAAGCATACCCACTCATGGAGATGGACCCTAGAATTTTCAAAGGCCCATCCTTGCTGGGGGCATACCACGAAGCACCATTGCTCATCCACCCCTCAGCGCAAGTGTGTGTCATATCTTCCAACAGAAATGACAATGGAGATACCATTCCTCCCACATAGGCTTCTCCACTCCCTGACGTCCCACTAGTGGAATAAACCCTACCTCAGGAATCCACTGAGAACCTTATGACACCACTTATCCCCGATTTCCCCCTCCCCTAGGGTCAAATCTTGGTTTGGGAGACAATCCCTCAAGCCATTACTCAAATTTCCTTCTTCTACCCCCCACCGGATGTACAAGCTTTCCAGGTAGCTACAACTCTTACCCTTCCCAACATGGTGCTCACCATTCCAGTATGGTATCTAAACCCACCCGCGATGGTCCCTCAACCATCCCTCCCTCCCTAAATAGAGGGAATATCGATGCAGATTCCAATACTAACTCCGACCACACCTCCCTTGCCCCCACTTACTAGCACCACCGCGACGCTGGGGGAAGACAGAAGAAGAAATATCCCACCGCTCCACTTCCTCCTCAAGTTGAACCTCCTTGCGCACTTTGAGAGAGAGAGGGACACCCCACAAATATATGTCCTTCTCTCCCCGAGTTACACAATTTGATCCAACTCCCTTGAGAAATTACATCGCTCGTTGCTTCCCCAAGCACACCTAGTACTACCACAACGTCCCCTACTACAGGAAACAAAGGGCTGCAAACCAAATTTGCATGTGCCATCTGTTCAAAGTATGGACACTACACTCATCATTGCCTTGCGTTGCATCAGTTTTGACAGACACTAACGACATTATGCCAAATATTTCAGCAAGACCCCTCTCCACCCACGTCATTGACATCCATTATGTCACAACCACAGTCAATGAACTGATGAGGTGTCGTTGCTCTCTTTGTGACACATTTAATTATTTCACATACTAGTGTCCTTCAATCGTTGAATATAGGCACCTTCAAATGACCCTTATTCAAACTCCTCCAACCACCCCACTTCCTGTGATGCAAGTGATTCCCCCTATTCCTTCTCCAGCTACTTCTCACATCACCTCCCCCGAATCTGAGTCACTTCCCACCCCTCCATGTTTCATGGATAGAATGTATGAGGATTTACCCCTAAATCCTCCCAATTCTCCAGTTCATTTCCCCTAGGAAATATTACTGCCGACCACAATTTACAACCCATAGTGCTTGGACATTTGGTTCATTTCAAGCACACCATCGCACCATAGTTGCGATAACCCCTCTACGTATTCACCACCTGCAGAAAATCACGCGGTGACAATCACCAATGTTATTTCCTTGGACCCCCTATATTCTCACATTTTTCATTGCGATGAAGATATCCTGGAAGAACTTATTACTCTCGATTGCCCATGGAATGCGCTCCATCACACAATGATTTTTATCTCACAGGAAGACTTTGACCCTCCTAACCAAGGCTCCATATGTGCAATCGAAACCAAGGATTTTATCCCGTCAAGGCACATAGATTGGTTCAATAACCCTATCCATGCTCCTGATGCTTTTGAAGAAGGAAACATGGCCAATATTTCCCCCACTGTCAAAATTGACATTTCCATCAAACTGGGAATCATAGAATAAGTCACCATTGGCACCGCATGCTCCCCTAAGGAACTCACATCTTATAAAGCTCTCTTTCAAGAATACTGAGATATTTTTGCCTGGTCATATACAAAGATGCCCGACCTCGATCCTTCTATCGTCGAAGATTGAATCGACACATGGCCAGATGTCACCCCTTTACGTCAAAATAAACACCCATTGCACCCTTCCAAAGCAACAGGTATCAAAGATGAAATTGACAAACTACGTGCTACATGGTTCATATACCCCATCGCATACACATCATGGGTCTCTAACCCCGTCCCCATTAACAAAAAATAGGGCACTATTCGTGTCTTCACTGACTTTGACAATATCAATCATGCTTGTCCCAAAGATAACTTCCCCACACCTTTCATTGACCAAATTATTGATGACTGTGCAGGCCATGAGGCTCTATCCTTCATGGATGGTTTCTCTGGCTACAATCAAATCCAAATTCATCCATCAAATCTGTATAAAACTGCATTTACCACCCCATGGGGTAATTTTTCTTATCGTGTTATGCCTTTTGGACTCAAGAACGTAGGTGCTATGTTCCAATGGACCATGAATTATGTTTTCCATGATCTCACTTGCATCATCTTCACTTACTTGGACGACATCACTGCTCGATCCAAGAAATGAATACAACATCTAGATGACTTATGAGTTGTGTTTCAACGGTTTTTCCTGTACAATATCCACTTGAATCCCCTCAAGTGTGTGTTTTGTGTCACTGTCGGACGCCTCCTTGGTTTCATTGTCTCCCAAAATGACATCACAGTAGACCCCCTCAAGGTTCAAGCTATCACGAAAATTCCACCACCTAGGAATTTGTGCCAACTACAAAGCCTACAAGGCAAAGCCAACTTCTTATGATGATTTGTCCCATATTATGCCACTCGCGCACATGGTTTCCTACACTTACTATGTCATGATATCCCCTTTCGATGGGATGAACATGCTCAAACCTCTTTTGATGATTTAAAAAAAATACTATCCAATGCCCCTTTGATTATTCCTCCCGACTATAATCACGATTACATCCTTTACTTGTCGACCTTAGCTCTCTCAGTAGTAGGAGTTCTCGTTCAACTAGGGGATGATGTCCGTGAGCATGTTATTTACTACATCAGTAAAAATCTTTTAGAACCAACCCTGAAGTATAATCATGAGGAGAAACTTGCCCTCGTAGTCCAGAAACTGTGTCATTATATCTTGCTTCGCACTACCAAAGTCATGGAAGATTCCAACGCCATGCATTACTTGCTTAGTCGACGAAAAATTAATGGTAAATTTTCCTGGTGGATCATCATTCTTTAGGAATACGACCTAGAGTTTTCAAATCCAAAAAACAAGAAAGCACTTGTTCTTGCCGAACTCATCATGACTTTCCCCTTAGACACTACAAATTCACCTGTCAATATGGATTTTCCCGGCGAATACCTCTTCTACATCCCATCGAATGACCCTTGGTATGGAAACCTTCTCATCTACCTCCAAACACAAAATTTTGGGGCTCATCTCTCTCGAGATGATCATCAACGCATTCGCCATTAGGTCCCTCGATACCTCCTCATCGCTGACATCTTGTATAGATGTGGGGTCGATACCATACTTTGTCGATGTTTGAACATCGATGAAGCAGACTGAGTCTTGAACGATTGCCACAATGAATCTTGTGGTGGCCACCTCTCAGGGATGTCCACCCCCCAAAAAATCATTCAAGTCAGATACTTCTGGCCCACATTGTTTCATGACTGCATCCATGTTGTCAAGCAACGTGACAAATGCCAGCTTTATGCAAACAAAGAATGAGAGCCACCCGCTCTTCTACATCCAGTCATCATTGCCAACCTCTTCTGCAAATGGGTCATTGACTTCATGACTTGAAATCCTCCATCTAGCAATGGACAAAAGTACATTGTCGTGGCAGTAGATTACTTTACCAAATGGGCCGAAGCCATGCATACCTTCAACAACACCACTGACACAACAATGCATTTTTTCTTCAATCACGTAAACACTTTGAGAATGAGATCTTCATCGAACTCTCCTCAAGGTTAGGCTTCTCCCATGAGTTTTCCTCCCCATACTACCCTCATTCCAACGGATAGGTCGAGGCTATTAACAAAGTTCTCAAAACCATGTTTCAATGCACTGTCAACAAACATAAGACCAAATGGCATCATATGTTGTTTTCAACATTATGGGCTTATCGCACGGCAATAAAAACTGCCACCGGTTTTACACCATTCCATCTCGTCCATGGGATTGAATCCACCCTCCACATCGAGTGCGAAATTGCCACATTGCGCACCGCCATCGAGTTATTTCCTGAGACTGCTCCAATGGAGCAGCTCTTGTTGAATTTAGATTCGCTAGATGAAGATCGTCGATCTTCATTATAGAACAATGAGGCAACTAAAAAATGGTCTAAAGCCACCTTTGACCACCATGCCAACCTTCACTCTTCAATGAAGGAGATCTCATCCTAGCCTACGATATCGCTCACGATACTTTCGTCCATGGGAAATTCGAGTCATTATGGCATGGAACCTACATCGTCCAAAACTACCTCACTAAAGGTGCATACATACTAGCCTCTCCATAAGGCTATCCTCTCAAAGAACCTGTCAATGGGTTGTACTTAATTTTTTTTTACGCCTGAGAGTAGTCATTCTACACTAGGATTTTTCTTTTGTACAAATTTGTAGAGTTTTTAGTCTTATTTTTTTCCCTCCATGCCTCATGTCTAATCTATCATCCGTGTTATTGATAGATGAATCCCCCATAGGCATACCACATCAGTTACACTGACGGAGCTAGCCGTTGGACACAAAATCTCGCTTCGATCGCTTGGGCCCTCTACACCCCCTCACATGAACTGCTCCACTCCAGCGGCATATGTTTGGGCTCAAAAACCAACAACCAAGCTGAATACGCAACCCTCATTGGCCTCCTCTCCGAGTCTAGTCACCGTCACATTCATCACCTTAGCATCTTATTAGATTCCCATCTTATTTTCCTACAAATCAATAATGTATACCGTGTTTGCGATCCTTGCCTCTTTCGCAAATACTTGCAAGTTATCCTCTTATCTCGCCATTTTGATTCAATTACATTTACACATATTCCACGACAATTTAATAAAACAACATATAACATGGATAACATAGTATTAGATTGGCATTTATCACATCAAGACATCATCACACATACATAAAGCATCAAAAGTTTGTCACAACATATAGATTAGAAATCATAAAAACATAACAAAATATCATCACATGTAAACATCACAAAGATCCCAAACATGCATATCCATATATATATATATATATATATATATATATATATATATATATCGATCAATGTGTCATCAATATTTACAAAAAAGTACAAAATGTACATCACCCGTAGGCAAGTGATCCCTCCTCACAACTATAGGTACAAAATATGTGTCACACTACCCTATACAAAATGGGCTCGTAGGCCTATATAAATACAAAAATATACATCATAGCACTCATGGTGCCCCCAGTGCACCACCATCAGATCCTCTCTCTACAGGAAGTGCCCCACCAGCTGGGGGTCCTCCAGGTCCAGGGGGAAGTCACCCAGTCATTGCTGCCCCCGCTACAACTGCTCTGCGGATCATGGTCTGCAACTCTGTAGGGCCACCCACACACTACTCCATAACTATCTCATCCTGAATATGGGACCACAAGCCCTCGGGCACACTCCGCAGTACCACCTCCAACCGGCGTCGGAAATCCTCTAAATGCCCACCGGCCTCTACCCGAGGTGCATGCGATGGCCCTGCACCTGGATCGTCATATCTGCGCCTCCTACCAGCTCTCGCCTCATTTGTTGGCCTCACACCAACCTTGTCCCTCCGACGTCTCTCTCCCACCTATGGCTCTACCTGTGACGGTCTCACTCATCCCTAACGAGCTGACTCTCCAACCAACTCCGCCTCTCGGCCTCGCGGCCCCACATATACAAAAACACAAACAAAGATAACATCAAAATTCATACATATAAACATATGCTTCACTATCAAAATCACCAAACATAAAAAAACCAACATACCTAGCAAAAACTATACAAACTGGTCAAAAGTTGACATGTGCTGAAACACTAAAGAAAGCACGCACATAGTGCACGGGCCAAAGAAGCTCGTAGAGCACACAATGTGCCATATGCGCAACTGTGTACAAGAAAATATGTGCACACCTATGAACGATGCATTTATGGTTCTTGTCGGCCACTCATCCACTTCTGGACCAGCTCCCAACTTGATTTGACCCTCAAAACCCAGCTGAATCTGAATGGGGTGTTGGTCAAAGACCTAAGGGTGCCCTAAAGGGCCCCTTGTTCACACTAAAGACCGGTTGGATATTACCTCAAAGACATGCTATAAAAGGAGGCCATGGGTGCACTAAGAATTTAAGAATCTCATTTTATTGTTATGTTGCCTCTATTCTCCTTCAATAAACCTCTTTTATTCTTGGAGCATACTAGCATCATCTCAATAAGCTATTCACCTCACCTCTTGAGGGAATAAGCTTGGATTTCTTCACCATTTTCTTTCTAGTTTACCATTTGTAAGAAGAGCTCTCACATAGGGGACTCAAGATCCCTCCCAAGGAGCAAGAGGGGATCCATAAGTCCTCCTTTCTCTACGGTGTTTGCCCACTAATATAGTTATCCATTGGTGGCATGATTATTGGTCATTTGTTTGATTGATTTTGGTTCTAATTTCCTCATGCATTTTAGTTTTATTTGTTTAGTTGTTTTTTAGATTAGTTGTTTGTTTATTTCATGTGATTGAATTTTTTTATTCATACACTAACCTCTGTCTTATCTAGCATGCCCAACTGGACTTGCAAGTGCCCTTGTTTTTCTCATTCAAGTGACGAAGAGGACACAACACTTGGGAAAAGATAAACCTTTTTGAGTGAAACAAAAAGTGTTCCTGACTAAAATGAGCACTTCATATGCAATGGAATAGTCCTTTCATCCTAGAAATGTACGAAAATGGTAGAAACTAGAGATGAAGAAACATGGCTTCAGGATCTCGATCTACAATGAGAGAGGGTTCTCAAATGAGATCTGATACCATACTTGAAAAAACTTGTATTCCAACAGAGGATGAACACCCTCAGTAACCACTCAGAAAAACAGATCAATGATCAACACAATGATATTTTGACGAGGTAAAACCCCTAAGGGGAAACATCTATGACCCCAACCAACGTGGCCACTTGGATCAATTTATTAAGACAAAAGAAAAATATTACATAGAGATTTACAAGAGAGTTTCTCACAATTAATCATCGACAAATGACCCTCCATGCTCTTTAAATAGAGATTATGGACCAATTGGGTACTAAGCCATGGATCAATGTATTTGTTAAGATCGAGTAGAATATGATCAACTAGATCACTCTATGTTGGGAACATATTGTGACCGTAGTATTACCTAACTACAAATGCATAATAAAGAAACACACTAAGAAACACACTTTTACCTAAAAACACATTAGACCAAGTTTATCTTAAATAACTCCTAAGTGTCTAAATATCCTAACATAAAATAAGGTGGCCCATGGTCCTACCATGTGTTATGAGATAGAAGGTTATGACCTACTAATTCTTTTGGAGTGCCCCCTGATGCACTCCAGTGAGAGACTACTAAAAGAGATTGTTTAGATGTGGTATCTCAGTTGTTTTGATGTGTGAGGTAAGAATTTGGAGTTGACCCTCCTTGATGTATATTTATTAACTATGCTCCCCATGAGGGGTGTCATGGGAGAGATTCACCCTCACTCGCTAGAGGTGAATACCATTGACTAGTTGGTTGCACAACATTGTTGTGTTGTGTCAATAGAGGTCAATAGATATATTGAGATTATATGGATCAAGTTCCTAGGTACACGACCCATTACAACCATGGTGGTGTGAATATTTTGGTCAATTAGGACCTAATATATATCAATTATTCATATGTACTTGGTTGAGCCGGTACTCTCAAGCACATTGCTTGCATGGGAGTCTATTCTACACACTGTATTACATGAGCAATCGAACCATTTCTTTCAAAGTGGTTGAGGGGACTTTGTATTTGGGTCCCTTATCTTCTCATTATTTTATGAGCATGCACCTTCCCTCCATCACCAATATGTTATTAGGAATGGAGGTTGATGAGAGCTAAGGATGTGATATTGGGGTGAATTTATGGTGTATATGGGTGGAAAGGAGGTCGATTAGTACTTCACTCCCTAATTTTTTGCATGAGGAATAAACAACCTCTTATGATATTGGAGTATCCTTACATTGGCATGGATACCATGCATATCTTGAGCTGTTGCACCCTTTAGGGGAGGGTTGGGACCTATGGTTGAGTACCTATGAATATTTTAATATTGTAACATATGTTTAGCTAGGTATTTTCTTCAGCCTTATATGTGTGTGATTATGACTTACATTATGGTTTTTTTTAATGTATATATTGGACTTGTGGCATGACTAGTGGATGCTACTACACTAGCAACGACAGTTCCCTCCCCACAACCATAGGGTAGAAACAAGGTCATGATGATGATGAGGTAGAGCCTATAGGATAATGACCATGGTGGGAGGTAGATGTAGAGGTAGAGAGGTCAGAAGTATCCAACTTGTGTCAATGGTTAGAGTATGTGCTTTGAGTAGTCTCTAAGTAGGGCTAGCATAACCTTGATGATGAGGTGAGTGATGCATGCACCAATATTCCTACCAAGTGGGATTTGATCTTGAGGAGGGTTGTAGTGATTGGTTAGGCTATATGAGACCAGGCTAAATATAGAGATATTAGGTTCATTGCTACTTCCCTGATAGGGGGTGTAATATAGTTAGACCTCCCTCGCCCACCATAATAGTGGATGGGTGATATGCATGTGTGATGCCTACCTTTTGTAGAGACTAATATTTTTGTATATGTAGTCTAATGGGAGTAATACACATTGTGATCATTATATATATATATATATATATATATATATATCCCTGGGAAACCATTCAGAAACTTCCCCTCATTATGAGGATGATACCCAGGGTAAATGAGATTCTTCAGGGATTAAGTCCAATACAAAAATATAGTCATTAAGAGCACAACATGTCATTTGTGGGAATTGATCATTGGTGGGGAGGATAACACTCCTCTTAATTTCCTAGGCTAGATCCAATTCACACACACACACACACACACACACACACACACACACACAACTTTTTGGTCCTAATCAATATGTGTACTTATGTATGATAAAAAAATGTATATGTTCATTCTACTTTACATGTATAATGGTTATCAAATGATGAGAATGAGATCTTCATCGAAATCTCCTCAAGGTTAGGCTTCTCCCATGAGTTTTCCTCCCCATACTACCCTCAGTCCAATGGATAGGTCGAGGCTATTAACAAAGTCCTCAAAACCATGTTTCAATGCACTGTCAACAAACATAAGACCAAATGGTATCATATGTTGTTTTAAACATTATGGGCTTATCGGACGACAGTCAAAACTGCCACTGGTTTTACACCGTTCCATCTCGTCCATGGGATTGAATCCACCCTCCACATCGAGTGCGAAATTGCCACATTGCGCACCGCCATTGAGTTATTTCCTGAGAATGCTCCAATGGAGCAGCTCTTGCTGAAGTTAGATTCGCTGGATGAAGATCGTCGATCTTCATTATAGAACAATGAGGCAACTAAAAAACGGTCTAAAGCCACATTTGACCGCCATGTCAACCTTCACTCTTCAACGAAGTAGATCTCATCCTAGCCTACGATATCGCTCACGATACTTTCGTCCATGGGAAATTCGAGTCATTATGGCATGGAACCTACATAGTCCAACACTACCTCACTAAAGTTGCATACATCCTAGCCTCTCCATAAGGCTATCCTCTCAAAGAACCTGTCAATGGGTTGTACTTAAAAAAGTTTTACGCCTGAGCGTAGTCATTCTACACTAGGATTTTTCTTTTGTACAAATTTGTAGAGTTGTTAGTCTTCTTTTTTTCCCTCCATGCCTCATGTCTAATCTATCATCCATGTTATTGATAGATGAATCCCCCATAGGCATACCACATCAGTTACACTGATGGAGCTAACCGCTGGACACAAAATCTCGCTTCGATCGCTTGGGCCCTCTACACCCCCTCACATGAACTGCTCCACTCCAACGGCATATGTTTGGGCTCAACAACCAACAACCAAGCTGAATACACAACCCTCATTGGCCTCCTCGCCGAGTCCAGTCACCGTCACATTCATCACCTTAACATATTATTAGATTCCAAGCTTATTGTCCTACAACTCAATAATGTATACCGTGTCTGCGATCCTTGCCTCTTTCGCAAATACTTGCAAGTTATCCTCTTATCTCGACATTTTGATTCAATTAAATTTAAACATATTCCACGACAATTTAATCAAACAACATATAACATGGATAACATAGTATTATATTGGCATTTATCACATCAAGACATCATCACACATACATAAAGCATCAAAAGTCTGTCACAACATATAGATTAGACATCATAAAAACATAACAAAATATCATCACATGTAAACATCACGAAGATCCCAAACATGCATATCCATATATATATATATATATATATCGATCAATGTGTCATCAATCTTTACAAAAAAGTACAAAATGTACATCACCCATAGGCAAGTGATCCCTCCTCACCCCTATAGGTACAAAATATGTGTCACACTACCCTATACAAAATGGGCTCGTAGGCCTATATAAATAAAAAAATATACATCATAGCACTCATGGTGCCCCCAGTGCACCACCATTAGATCCTCTCTCTACAGGAAGTGCCCCACCAGTTGGGGGTCCTCCAGGTCCTGGGGGAAGTCACCCAGTCATTGCTGCCCCCGCTACAGCTGCTCTGCGGATCATGGTCTGCAACTCTGCAGGGCCACCCACACACTACTCCATGACTCTCTCATCGTGAATATGGGACCACAAGCCCTTGGGCACACTCCGCAGTACCACCTCCAACCAGCGTCGAAAATCCTCTAAATTCCCACCGACCTCTACCCGAGGTGCATGCGATGGCCCTACACCTGGATCGTCATATCTTCACCTCCTACCAGCTCTCGCCTCATCTGTTGGCCTCACACCAACCTTGTCCCTCCGACGTTTCTCTCCCACCTATGGCTCTACCTGCAACGGTCTCACTCATCCCTGATGAGCCGAATCTCCAACCAACTCCGCCTCTCGGCCTTGCGGCCCCACATATAAAAAAACACAAACAAAGATAACATAAACATTCATACATATAAACATATGCTTCACTATCAAAATCACCAAACATAAAAACACCAACATACCTAGAAAATACTATACAAACTGGTCAAAAGTTGACATGTGCTAAAACACTAAAGAAAGCACGCACATAGTGCATGGGCCAAAGAAGCTCATAGAGCACACAATGTGACATATGCACAACTGTGTACAAGAAAATATGTGCACACCTGTGAACGATGCATTTATGGTTCTTGTCGGCCGCTCACCCACTTCTGGACCAGCTCCCAACTTGATTTGACCCTCAAAACCCAGCTGAATCCGAATGGGGTGTTGGTCTAAGACCTAAGGGTGCCCTAAAGGGCCCCTTGTTCACACTAAAGACCGGTTGGATATTACCTCAAAGACATGCTATAAAAGGATGCCATGGGTGCACTAAGAATTTAAGAATCTCATTTTATTTTTATGTTGCCTCTATTCTCCTTCAAGAAACCTCTTTTCTTCTTGGAGCATACTAGCATCATCTCAATAATCTATTCACCTCACCTCTTGAGGGAATAAGCTTGGATTTCTTGACCATTTTCTTTCTAGTTTACCATTTGTAAGAAGAGATCTCACATAGGGGACTCAAGAGCCCTCCCAAGGAGCAAGAGGGGATCCATAAGTCCTCCTTTCTCTACGGTGTTTTCCCACTAATATAGTTATCCATTGGTGACATGATTATTGGTCATTTGTTTGATTGATTTTGGTTCTAATTTCCTCATGCATTTTAGTTTTATTTCTTTAGTTGTTTTTAGATTAGTTGTTTGTTTATTTCATGTGATTGAATTTTTTTATTCATACACTAACCTCTATCCTATCTAGCATGCCCAACTAGACTTGCAAGTGCCCTTGTTTTTCTCATTCAAGTGATGAAGAGGACACAACACTTGGGAAAAGATAAACCTTTTTGAGTGAAACAAAAAGTGTTCCTGACTAAAATGAGGACTCCATATGCAATGGAATAGTCCTTTCATCCTAGAAATGTACGAAAATGGTAGAAACTAGAGATGAAGCAACATGGCTTCAGGATCTCGATCTACAATGAGAGAGGGTTCTCAAATGAGATCTGATACCACGTTCGACAAAACATGTATTCCAACAGAGGATGAACACCCTTAGTAACCACTCAGAAAAACATATCAATGATCAACACACTAATATTTTGACATGTTAAAACCCCTAAGGGGAAACATCTATGACCCCAACCAATGTGGCCACTTGGATCAATTTATTAAGACAAAAGAAAAATATTACATAGAGATTTACAAGAGAGTTTCTCACAATTAATCATCGACAAATGACCCTCCATGCTCTTTAAATAGAGATTATGGACCAATTGGGTACTAAGCCATGGATCAATGTATTTGTTAAGATCGAGTAGAATATGATCAACTAGATCACTCTATGTTGGGAACATATTGTGACCGTAGTATTACCTAACTACAAATGCATAATAAAGAAACACACTAAGAAACACACTTTTACCTAAAAACACATTAGACCAAGTTTATCTTAAATAACTCCTAAGTGTCTAAATATCCTAACATAAAATAAGGTGGCCCATGGTCCTACCATGTGTTATGAGATAGAAGGTTATGACCTACTAATTCTTTTGGAGTGCCCCCTGATGCACTCCAGTGAGAGACTACTAAAAGAGATTGTTTAGATGTGGTATCTCAGTTGTTTTGATGTGTGAGGTAAGAATTTGGAGTTGACCCTCCTTGATGTATATTTATTAACTATGCTCCCCATGAGGGGTGTCATGGGAGAGATTCACCCTCACTCGCTAGAGGTGAATACCATTGACTAGTTGGTTGCACAACATTGTTGTGTTGTGTCAATAGAGGTCAATAGATATATTGAGATTATATGGATCAAGTTCCTAGGTACACGACCCATTACAACCATGGTGGTGTGAATATTT
>JZKD02S0323398.1:31959-59648 GCA_000966675.3 Picea glauca | reverse complement strand
TGGAGTGAATGCCTCATCATAGTCAATACCATGAACCTGCTGAAATCCTTTGGCGACAAGCCTAGCTTTGTAACTGCTAATCTGTCCATCCGCTGTGCTCTTGGTTCTATAGACCTATTTTCACCTGACAAGTTTCTTCCCAGAAGGATGGGGAACCAATTCCCAAGTCTGGTTCTCGAGGAGGGAGTTGTACTCCTCCTGCATGGCAGATTCCCAAAAGGGATTTCCAGCAGCCTCGCCATAAGACTATGGATTTGAAGACTGAACCAAGAAAAGATGCTTGGAAGGCAATGGTTCAGTGGTAGTGAGTGCAATAGGAGGCTCCTCTAAATCAGATCGAGTCCTCCTAGTATTGGCTGGATCACCAACAAGATCCTCTGCATCTTGAAGAGTAGTCTGTGCCCACTTGGGCCTCTGCTCTAGCTCTGCAACTGCATCTGGATGCTTTGACTCTGCATATGACTGTACTGACTCTGAATATGAATCATCTGAGTCCTATGAATCAAAAATATCATCTGAAGAAGAGTCAATATGTGCATGCTCATCATCTCGGACAGGTGGAAGAGTGAAGGTGTCTGCATGCGATTGCTGAGGTACATGTGAGACACTTTCCTAGAATTGGACACTACGCTCAATGATGAGTCGGTCCGAGGAAAGATCAATAAGATGATATCCCTTCACACTTTCAGGGTATCCAACAAAAATGCACTCAGTGCTCGGTGGATCAAGTGCCTTCCTCTTTTCAGAGGGAATCCGTGCCCATGCATGTGAACCAAAAATGTGAAAGTGGGCCACTTCCGGTTTGAGGCCGCTCCAAGCCTCGTAGGGGGTCTTATCCTTGACAGATCTATGAGGAGATCTATTTTGGATGTATGTTTCACAGTTAAGTGCTTCGACCCATAGTCTCTATGGTAGTGACTTTGCATGCAACATGCAAGATGCCATCTCCTTTAGAGATCTGTTTTTCTGCTCGAGAACTCTATTTTGATGAAGAGTGTAGGGAACTATATGCTGCAACTTAATCCCTGCCTCATGGAAAATATTATGAATATCATGATTCACATACTCTCCCCCATTATCATTTCGGAGGACTTTGATCTTCTTTCCGAACTGTGTCTCAACCAAATCTTTGAAATCTTTGAGGTGTTGAAAGACCTCAAATTTTTGCTTGAGAAAGTAGATCCAAGTAAAACGTGAGAAATCATTAACAAAAATGAGAACAAACCTCACTTTGCTGATCGATGGATGCAAAAAAAGACCCATGAGGTCACTGTGGATCAGATCTAAAGGTGTGGAATCCCGCTGAGACTTTCCTTTGATGAATTTCTCTTGAGGGTGTTTTTCGAGAACACATCCCTCACATACTCCCTTGGAGAAGAAGATGTATGGTAGACCATCAGCTAATCTATGCTTGCTAAGCTGTTGCATGTATCTGAAATTCAAATTTCCAAACCTTTCGTGCCATATCCTACTACTTTCATCAGCATGAGTAAGTAGTAAAGCAGAATTAGGTTCAATGAATTCAGAAAATGTATATAATCTAGACTGATGATTTACCTCACCGGTAGCAACCCCGGAGTTGGTTTGCATGTCGTATATTTCCATGAAATTTGGTGTGAATACAAATTTCTTTCTGGTGCCAGAATTCGTCATCTGATACATGGAGATAAGGTTGACAAAAAGCTTGGGAACATGCAGCACGTTCTTGAAGATTCCGTTGATGAGTTCAATCCTTCCTTTGTCGGTGACTTCGATAGAAGAGTTGTCCCCCATCAGAATAGGAGGACCTTTGCATGCATCCAAAGAAGAATAGACTAATTCTGAGGCAGCCATGTGATGTCATGCTCCTGAATCTACGATCCAAGCATCGGGAGAAGAGTTGATTGCAATCAAGGCATGGATAAAATTGCCTTTCTTGGAATTCAGATATTCTAGCTTCTTCTTCTTTGCACCCTCGGGGATGCTATCTCCAAGGTTTTTTTTCTGAAGTATCTAAGACATCAAATCTATTTTTTTTTCATGCATGCAGATTCCAAGTGGAATCCTTTGTGATAGTATGTGCATTTCTCTCCTTTTTTTCCCTTTTCTCCTTTGGATCCAGAGGCATCAGTGAAGGGTTTTGTGTACTATTCCTTCTTTGTATGTGCATGAGCTTTATGCTTATATTTATATTTATATTTATGATATTTGTGGCTGCCATCATGCACAGTGAGTACATGCACCCTTGGGCCTTTGATTGCGCCCATGTTGATGAGCTTGGTTTTCTATTGTGTCAGGGATTCGATAAAGTCCTCAAGAGAAGGCATCTTTCAAGTGGCTCCAGAGGAGAATATGATAGTATGGAATATGGATACGAATACAGAGAATTCAGGTCCAAGCTTGGAGAGAATGGTGAGAACCATTTGTTTCTCCTCCTTCGATTTATCAACCCCGCAAGCTTTGAGTTGCGACGGTAAATCCTTGAATTTTGTAAAGAAATATTGGATATTCTCAAAGCTTTTTGGATCCAATGTGAGAAAATCCACCTCCAGCATGTGTCCCCTCATCTCATCTTGTTTTCCAAAGATCCCTTCCAAGATGGTCCAGGTTTCATTGGGAGTCTTACAGGAAGATATATGAAAAAGGAGATTGGGAGAAATAAGACTGCAAATTGTTTCGAGTGCCTCATCCATGCGATTTAAGTACTTGGATTTTTCTATGGATGATGTTGGCTCTGTATCTATATTCATGGTTAACCTATACAACCCTATGGATCAGAGATGTATGGCTATTTTCTCCTTCCATGCAAAATAGTTGTAAGGTGTAAGAATGAATTCTTTTTGGAATTCCATCTTTCCACCGTCTTCAATCTTTTGTACCTGCAAGAAATTTTGGTGTAGCTTTTGCTTAGTAGTCCATCGGCTCTGATACCATGTAAATGTGTTGACCTGCACAAAATATATCTATCTAAACAATGATACAGACATTTTCAGAGAGAATTGGAAAAAGAAGAAGAAGGAGAGAAAGAATGGAAAGAATTCTCATTAACTGTTGTGAATAATGAATAATTTACACATGATAAACTCTGTATAACTCAATGAGTTCGAATTGAGGTGAACCAAGTCTCCATAGTGGTGGTATAGAGTGATATGGACACACACCAGTAGTTACGGGAGTGAATTGCCACCTATTCTAGTCTCTCAGGCAGTTACGGGAGTGAACTGCCACCTAGTTGAGTTAACTAGTCAACTAGTCTTCAGTTAACTGACTGAACACAAAGTAATGAGGAGTTAACTCAATGAATCAAGGCTAATGTGAAACTTTGGTGATGATACCAAGGCAAGGTCGAATTATCATTGTGATGATCCCAATGTTGCATGGTGATGATCCCAATGAAACATCTAAACTCAACTCAACTAGTCAAACTGTAGTGTGAACTGAAAGAGAATATTCTCCAGGTGGAATATTCTCTCCTAAAATATAGGAGACTGGATAATGACTAATTATGACTAATGAAAAAATAAAAACCTTAGGAAAAATAAATCCTAGGTGTGTGTGAAGTAACTCTAACAAATTCGAACCTTGAAATCGTTCAAAGAATGCCAACCATCCCGCCATAGCGAAAATTTCCAAGTCTTCAAGACTTTGTTGGATAATGCCAATGTTGTCGGGCTCGGTTCAATTATGGGCTCCTCCCATATTCAATAAGTTTGTCTATGCACACAAATATTACTCTATTTTTATACTTATTTGACTCTCAGGTTATTTCTTTCGATCCTTATGATAGTTTTTTAATGAGGGTAATCAACCAATTTTGATAATAGCTCAATATTTTAATGATGGCAATCCTCATACATATGTTATCATGACTATAATTGCTACAATATTTGACATTTCATAGCAATGATGAATATGTATGTGAATGTTTTAACTATGGTTTTCAAATCGAAAACTTAGTTGATGATTGTTTCAATGATAATGTAATTAGGCCTTTTTAATGATTTTCATATGGTAATGAAAAGAAATAGGAATAAAAAGGTATAAGAAGAAATGAGAACAATGGAATGGAACTCAGATTTAAGGGGAAAATATGGACATGTTTAATCTTGGATTATTTTTTATAATCATTTTTGTAGCGTAACTCAGATTTGAACTATGTCTTTTCAAATCAAAACTTAGTATTGATGATTGTGTCTCCTTTCAGGGATAGTTGTATAGGCCTTAAATGATTTTCATATTGAAAATGATAAGGAATAATTATAAGAGTTTTTAGTAAAAATGAAAAACAATGGACATGGGATTAGCTATTTTTAGGAAAAGATGGAGAATATGGATAGGGATAAGATATTTTTAGGGAAAATTCAAACTTAATTGGATTTTTTTCAATCTTTCGAGTCTATAAAATGAATTTTAGAGATAGGATATAATAATTGCCTCGTTCTTTTGTGAAAACAAGTCCTTTGAACTTTTGAAGCTTGTCCTCCAATATTGTAATAATAAGTGGATATCATTGAATGTTCTGTCAATGGTACTCTTGATCCAATAACGAAGTTATATAAGCTTTAAAAAAAATTTTGAATCCTGGAACTCTTAGACAACCAATCATGAGAAATATTTGCAATATTTTGGTATCTATGAAATTTGTAAATAATTTTGGCAAAGACTTTGAAAATATTCAAGGAGAGACTCATCATGATTATTTGAATTTTGCAAGTAGAGCCTTCAACAATCTCTTCCATATGTCAAACCTGCAAAATAAAGATGGATATACATATTTTTCTTTTCTATTTTTTTTATTCTTTCAAGTTTTGTCTGCCATAAAACTCGTTTTCAAACAAAACTTGTTCAACTGCACCTCTAAAGAGGTTTTCACATTTGAAACTGTTTTTTTATTCTTTTTTTTTTTCTCTTGATAATACCAACCAAAATTCTGGTTTTCTCATATTATCAAGTCCAATAGTGCTTGTGACCAGGTTTTCACTAATGGAATTTTATATATTTTTTCTTTATTTTTATTCTATATACAATCAAATATGTACAAAATGATCCTTTTGAGAGTTATTTTAGGGGCTAGTGGTTGAAAATAGAGAAGCCACCTTCTTTACAATTTCAACCTCCACCTAAGTGGCTAGATTTTTGATGAACTCTTCTTTGAATATTGGCTCTCAATATAAACACAGTTGATGTCCATTCACCAACAATGGTTTTTTTTCTTCATCGTAATACATATATTTATTGAACCATTATCATAGACAATGTCTATTTCATATGGTCCCATCCATCACACACAAAAATTTCCTTTGAAATATCTATACCGTGAATCAAACAAAAGTGCGCAATCCCCTTTGTGAAATTTCTTCTTCTTGATGAATTAGTCATGCCATTTAGCTCTGTTAGTTTGTTGTATGGAGGCTTGATGAAATTCATCAAGTTCATTGATTTGATTTAAACAATGTTATTGAACCTTTGTAAGATACATGTTACCTTGTATTGCTACACACAAAGTTTTTACCTCAAATTACGACATGCTTTTCAATAACCCCATAACGCTTCAGGAATTTTTTCAACCCAATATTTCTGATGAATTTGTAATGTCTTCATCAAAATGATCTCCAAAAATTTATTGGTTGCTTCAACTTGGCCATTGGCTTGCGGGTAGTATGGTGTTGATGTTCTATGATGAATTTAATATTTCTTGGTGATAGAATGAATGAGTTTGGAAGTGAACCGAGTCCCTTGATCGGTGACGATTTCTATTTTCTCAATATATTTGGGAAGAGCCTTAGCTTACACCCTTTTTGTTACATAATCAATACACAATAGAATGTATGTATTATGTATTGATGGTTGATTGATAGGTCCTATGAAATCAAGGGCCCATTTCCCAAAAATATCAATTAATACTTAAGTTTGAAATGACATTTCATCTGAATGCATTGGTTTTTCGATACTTTGATAGATGTCACAACTTATGATGTATTTTCTAGCATCTATGAAAATAGTTGGCTAGTAGTACCCTAACCGTAGGAATTTGTAAGCAGTCCTTATATCCACAAAATGTCCTCTGCATGGGTCATAATGACGAACTTTCAAAATATCAAATATTTCATCTTCTCAAACAAAATACCAGATAATATGATTAGGTCCTATTCGGAAGAGTTGTTCTTGGACCCAGGAATAGATAGCACTTTTTCAGACAACTCTTTATTTTTCCCTTGGTGAAAATTTTTGTGGAAGTTTTCCTGTAGCTAAATAATTGGAAATATATGCAAACTATGGTGAGTGAATAGATAATGAAAACAAGTGTTTGTTAGGAAAAAAATATTCTAAAGGATCATTATTTCCTTCGTTATTCAACCGAGAAATAAAGTTTCCAATAACATTTTCCCTCTCGAATCTATCACAAATGGCGATGTAAAATTTTTGAAGCAAAATCAACCATTTAGTTACCCTACCATTTGTGACTAGTTTATTCATAAGGCATCTAATAGCAACATGGTGAGTGTGCACAAATTATGAGTAACCATTTTATGTGGTGTCAAAATTTATTGATTGCATGGACAACAACAATAAAATCCTTCTATGTTACTGTGTAATTTAGTTCTACGGGAGAAATATTTTTACCGATGTAGTAAATTGCATATGTTTTTTTCTCCTCTCATTGTCCAAGCATAACTCCAATGGATATATTTGAAGCATCTGTTAAGATATGAAATGGAAAATACCAATCTGTTCCCCTTAATATTGATGCTACATATAACTTTTCTTTTAATGTTTCGAAGCAAATCTGTCAGGAATTAGTCCAACAAAATTCAACATCTTTTGAAAGTAAAATAATGGTTATGCTATCTTAGTAAAATTTTCTATAAAATGATGATAATATCTTGCATGAACTAAGAAACCATGAACATCGTTTTGATTCATTGGAACTGGAATTTTGGTGATTACTTCAACTTTTGTAGGGTCAACCTCGATACCACTAGAAGATATATGATGTCCTAAAACTATACCATCTGCAAGTAATATATAAAAAATTTCATGACTGAGGGATAAATTTATTTCTTGACATATTTCAAAAACTTTCCTTAGTTTATTCATTGATACGTCAAAGGTATTCCCATATATAATAAATTCATCCATGTACACTTCAACACAGTCATGAATCAAGTCAGAGAAAATTTTGAGCACATCCCTTTGGAATGTAGTGGGAGCATTACATAATTCAAACATTAGAACTCGATATGTGAAAGTACCCCAAGGGAAGGTAAAGGTTGTTTTGTACCGATCTTAAGGGGCTAGTTTAATTTTATTGTACCCACTGAAACCATCAAGAAAAGAGAAATATTTCTTTCCTCCCAAGGTATCTAAAACTTGATCAATGAAAGGTAAAGGAAAATAATCCTTAGAAGTGGTGTTATTTAGTTCTCTATAATCCATGCAGACTCTCCATTTCCCATTTTCCTTCAGAACACTAAAAAGTGGTGAAACCCACTTACTATCAGAAATAGGATAAATTAAATTTTCATCTAATAGTTTTTGCAACTCATTTTTGACTATTTCTCGAAGTGTAGGATTCATCATTTGTTGAGATTGTATAATTGGTCAGAAGTTATCCTGGACATATATGTGATGAGTGCACAAACTAGGATGAATTCCCTTCATATCTATATAATCCCAAGCAAATTCCTTAGCAAGTTAGCATGTAATTGCAACAACTCAATTAACCTTTATTTTTGTGGTCCTTCCAATTGAAGATTTATGTTGAGTGTTTTTCATGGAAATATTTCTATAGGCATGCTATTTGTTTTAGATGTGGTATATACATAAGTTTTAATAGATTGTTATTATTTTTGTATTGCAAATAAAGACTGTGATTCTTCTATCATGTTCATAATGTGATTAGTTGGTGAATAAGGATCATTGATAATATCACAAATAAGATCATATTTAATATTTTCTTTAAAGGAAAGAGTTGATTCAATCATAAAGACTTGTTAAAATTTATCATCATAACTATCCTCATTTCCTATCCATATGGGTGTTTCATGATAAATACTTGGTCTAAATGGTGGATATAATGTAAGTTTCTTTGTAGAAGTACCCTGAGAGATAGTCATATCTCTAGATATACACCCAATAAAGGCATTAGTTCTAGCCAACTAAGGCCTTTCAAAAATCAAGGGGTATCCCCCAAGATTTGATTTGGTTTGTAGAACCATGAAATCAGTAGGATATTCCAAGGAAATACATAAATAACTACATCTTCTAGAATTCCTTAAAGTTGTACAATGGATTGATCTGCTAACTAGAGAACAATGGTGGTCTGACGAAGATTATTTAATTGAAGCTTCCGCGCTGTCTCCTTAGTCATGGCATTTATGGAAGCTCTCAGATCTATTAAAGTATTTGAGATACATATGTTATTAATGTGAACATATACAATAGGACTTCCTAGATCTGTGTACTTAGTAGTGAGAATGTTTCCAAGCATCAAATCAACTAAATGACCAATTACTTGAATTGTTGGAGGATCTTTTATTTTTCGTCCTGGTTTCCTCAAACATAATTCTATAATAGTCTTAGCATATATTGGTAAGTCTTTTATGGCCTAGAACAATGAAATTTTAACAAAAACATTCTTAAATTCCCCAAGAAAATCAAATTAAGGGTTTTTAATGGATTTTTCAATGTTTAACCTTTTAGGACATGGGGGGGTTTGGAGATGAGTTGGTGGATTTGATTTTTCATGGGGAATGGATTTTTCTACTAAGGAAAGTTGATTAGTTGGATCATTTGATTCAACAACTTTTTCCTCATCATCTTGTTCCAAAATTATAGGAGAAGTCATATTATCTTATTCAACAACTTTTCCCCCATCATCTTGTTCTTTAATGATGGGAGAGGTTGGATTAATTGCTTTCCCTGATTGGAGATGAATATCTTGAAGATATACATGGAAGATAAGATAGGTCGTATAATTGGGTAACTCAACATTGTAAGTGGGCTGAGCTACTTTATTGTTCAATTTAGGAATGGGTTGGGAAGGAATTTGAGTTGGCCTTTGGGGTGGTTGGGTTGGTGGAAATTGTAATTGTTGTTGAGGTTGTCTTGTTTAAATGAAAGTTATGGCTAAGGATAAAATTGTTGTGGGTGTTGTTGTGACATTTTTCCATGAGGGAAATATCCTTTCCAACCTTGTTTCCAAGATTGGTTTTGGCCTTAGGGGGTCCATTATGGCCATGATGCTAGTGGATACCAAGTGGAAAAGGGTTTTTTCAAGTGTTGTTGGTTAGCCCAAAGTGAATTATATGATTGAGAAAGATTTGGAAGAATAACTGGTGGATGATTTGGCCAGGGTCTCTTTTGATTATGATACAAAGTTGCTCCACTCCACTTATTCTTTGATAAACTAATTTTATTCCAGGTAATGAAGGACAATTTCTTGTATCATGATCCTTCTCATAGATAACACACATTTCTATACTATATAAGGGACACTCACAAAAGGAATGTTTCGTGCAACATTTTGGAAAAAATATAGCCAAGGGTAATGCTTCTTCTAGATTTTCACGGTATCTAGTTGGGAACTTAGAGAACTAAGGATGTCAATTTTAAAATTATCTAACAAATTCTCAATTTCAACTCGAGTAACTACACACCTTATGGATTTACTAATCCTTGAAAGGATTTACTGAGATCCCCTTCCTTGCTTATTATTAACTTTTGAATATCATTTACATAACTCACAAATGACATAATATGGAAGTTGAGAAACATCCTCGACGCCCATCAAATTTAGGACATCTAAACAATCATCTCGAATACCTTTAATAAAAAGTGTCCCAAGTGTGTTTGGGTCTACTTGATGTTGGTTGGATCGTCTAAGATTGTATTCGAATATTTTGACAGTCTTTCATGCTCTCTTCTTCCTTTTGAGCCATATTGAAGATTTATCCTCGTAAGTCCCTAGCTTGGCAATAATCTTGATATTTTTTTAGGAATGCTTGTCTCATACCTTCCCAATTTTGTAAATAATTTCCACCCAACCCCATGAACCAATATAAAGATGAATATTTTAGGGTAGCTAGAAATAATTTTTGTTTTTTAGCATCAAATGAGTTGTCATAACTACAACATAAGACATCAAACTCAAATACAAATGTGTATGGATCTGTTATTGCACAAGTTGTAGGTTGGGAAAATCCCAACCCAACCACCAAAATGGTGAAAACTTAGAGAGAACCTACCCACTGTCACCTTATGTAGGTGTTCTCGTCACTTTAGAGGTGAGGTAGTCACCTCAAGGGGGGAATCCTAATGACCCTAGAGGGGATTGACATGGAAAATGTGATATATGAATGGATCCCCCTAAAGGTCAAGTTTCTAGATGGAAAATGGAACTTGGTAATGAGTCTTGAGGGTTGATTGAGGTTGCCAAATCTTTGAGTGACCTGCAAAGAGATAATACCTGCTTGAGACACAAGGAAAACCAAGATACAATGCAATATATCAATTGGACAAACAAGTTAAGTTTGTTGTCCATATTAGCAGTTGTTAGTAACAATATATATTAGAAATGAAATGGTACAATAAACTTCTAAACAAATTCTATAAATCAAGTGAAATATGCAAGAGATAAACTAGCTAAACACTAGTGAAACTCAAGATTTAAAGACCAAGATACTAGCATAAAAGGTAAGGCTGTTGTAAACAATTTATGCAACAATATAAATCAGCATTATGTCTGTAACAAACAAATTATTACAGAAAGAATATCACCCACTAAAACCACCTCAAATATTTCCAAAAGGTGTGCTAGGTCTAGTAGTTTATGCGTGCAAATTTTAAGCAACTTCCAGTGGTTGATTTAAGAGTTATTGAAGTAGTTAGATTAGGATTTCTGAAACCCTAATGGTTGAAGATGATTTTTTGTAACAGAAGAAAGAACTACCCCTTTAGAGGGGATTCCCTAGTGATTGAGAGGTTCTCTTAGGCACAAGAACCAAAACCCAAATTGCAAAAAGTTAATATGGCAAAAATTCACGTTATCCAATGCACTATTTTATTTCTCCAATGCAAAATATTCAAATTAGTACCATTAAAATTGGGTGAATAGGGTATTTAAAGAAAGAAATAAATAAAAAACAACCCTAGGGGTGTAAATCTTCTTACTCCCTAGGGTATTCCAACCAACTTAGGGTAAATCTAGGAGGGTATACACACTCATATTCCTTCTAGCAACCCTTTCAAAAAAGAAAGACTTATAACCTTAACAATGAGATGAATAAATGATGGAGGGTGTATCCAAGATACTCCTCCTTAGGGTTTCCAACAACAATTACAAAAATAATCAAGAAAGAAGTAGCATATGCATATTTTTCCTTACCTAATCCAAGAAAATGAGATATCAAAGCCTATTTTACCATGAAAAATTCATCCAAGAGCCAAGATAACACGACTTTAGGGGGTGCACATCACTCCTCCTCATCCATTCACCAAGAGACATTCACCAAAATACATTTCACAAGATACAAATACAATAATCACCAAGAGTAGCGAAAATTTCAGCCAACTACTTCTCACAATGGGAGAGTTATGTTATGAAATGAGATTCACATGATCTCTATTTATACAAAAGTCTTAAAACAAAATTTGTCCACATTCAAAAGGGAAAAACATAAGATAAGGGGTCAAAAACCCTTATATTACCCCTTTAGCCAAATAATTCATTTAAAATTCACTTTAACACATTAGAAACCCTAAAAAGAAGATGATGTCACCCCTTTAGGGGACGTTTTGGCACTTTGAACAAGTCGTTGGAGAAGAGGATGGAGGTAGTTGGGGCTCCTTGAGCCTCCTCATCAAGTGCTAAGGTAAATACATGCATCCTCCAGTCAAAACATTTCAAGTGTCAATGTGCAATCACTCCATCACCATCAAACCCACGTAATCATGACGTCAACCCTCATAAGATGACATTTTGCCTCTCCTAGGCAAGTCGTTAGAGTAATAGGGTCTAGATAAGATCCTCCATGATGTCAAGTAAGCCTCCAAAGTAATATCTCTATGATTAGGTGTGCGAGCCTACAACATCCAACCTGTGGGCTCCTTTCCCCATGGAAGCCCAAGCTAGGCTTGTTCTCCCGAAACTAGCCACCAAGCAAGGTCCTACAAAACAAAATGGTACGCCCTCCAAAGATATCAAGTCAAAGATATCATGACAAGTGTAAACCACATATAATAAGAAGGAACCTAAACATGTGCATCAAAACTACCTCATCAAATTAAACAAATGCTCATAACCCCTATACAATTGACCAAGCTTGAGTATGGGAGGGGTGTCATAAAGGTGTTATTGGGTAGAACAAAAGACTCAAGTAGGGGATGCTCCCAAGGATGGACTTTCAAGGTTATGTAGTGTATAATGAGGTGGAAGGGGTTTAGACTTCATAGGTCGATGATTTTCATCGCATACGAGGGCTTGTATTATCTCATTTATCGGTGCCTTTTGTAGAGGGTGTGTGACACCTTTGTTTGTGATGTACTTTTTCCAAGCCCATATTCTTGCCATTCATTATTTCTTTCATGTTTTAAGGAATGAGTTGAAGGCCACTATACTGTAATGGTGTCCACATAATGACAATGTCATTCACAAATACCTCATAGAAATGAGAAGGTTGGCTGATGATGAGACTCCCTTTCTCTCATTTGTGAAACTGAGAACCACTACCATGTCTTGGTGATTAGATGATGGTAATGTCATACCATTAAATACCCATGATCATGATAGGTTGGATCATGATGATACCTCCCATCCTCCAACTAACCCCATAAGCATTCATTATCATTTATTTCTTGTGGGTCCCCTATTTCTTATAAAGAAGCATTTCATTTCTTTCTCGGGCATCCCTGGGAAAAGCATATGGAATGTCTATATCTAGGATTTTATCTTTTTAGCCAACAACAATCCCTCTGGGCGTTCAACCCCTTCTTCCCATGAAATGAGGTACATGCCCTTCTTGGGTCACTAAAGTCAAAGGGCCTAGAAGAGGACAATATGATGGGAATTTAATGAGCATAAAGTGGTAAGTATGGTAGGGAATGGTATGATAACCCCTCAAGGGACCCCCGGTTGAAAACCTCCCCTAAAGGTTGGTAACTTACTAGGAAATCTATGAAACTCACTAAAGTGAAACATGGTCAAAAGTATAATTTCCAAGCATGCATTTTATAATCAAAAGTAGCCTAAATACAATATGTTTAAATGACTTAAATACTAGGGTGATTACTTGTCACAACACCTTACTTGTACTGCATGGAGAAAGACTCATCTTCCTTCCAGAAGCTAGATGGTGTGGTGGATGCGCTGACAATGGATCATAATATGGTGAGAGGGTAGGCTTCCGCATGCCCAAGTGGACATTGTTGGTCATGTAGTCTCTAAACACTCCATATCTGCAACCTGAGGGCCTCAAGACATGATCTCCTTAGTTATCCCACAAAATGGGGATAACATATGGCTCTTACTTGGGGACATGTGCTCACCGTAGAGTGCATGTGAACCACAACATCTCTTGGTAGACATGTGCCTACACTTGTAACATAAATATTTTCCTCACCTTGTGCAACTTGCTCAGAAGGCGTTTTCCATTACCCTATGCAGACTTGAAGTCCCATTTTGCACTTCCTAGAGATAAAAATCATATTTTCCACATATACCCACCCTATTAGTTATACAACATGAATATACGTAGGTTGCACCACTATAGCCCGCGTACATCGAGTTTGGTGCTCAAAATAAAAAATTATGTTGGGTTTCCATGTCACATCATGAGATCCATGATCCTTTACATTCCATATACTAGAAACATTCTGACTCAGCCCTTCATTTCCATTTGAAGGCTATAAATAGGCTATATCCAAATCATGGAAGGGGAGAGAATTCAACTTTTGGAGAGAAAAGTTTCTCTGGATAAATTATTCACTTCATATTGAGTTTTCATCCCTTTGTCCTTTTAAGTATGAACACATTGTTCAACCCCCAAGCTCTTCTCTCTTTGACGGAGAACCTCATTGTCTCTCTTATATGAGATTGACTTTAGAAATGTCATTATTTAATGGTAGAGGTTTACCAAACATGGGTGCCCTAGTTAGAACCTCTGTTCCATCTGGTGCTCATGCAAATATTATTCCATAAATACTGGGAGTCCCTTATAGTTCCAATATGACTTTGCATTCAAGCCTCATATTCTTACTCATAAGCATGCTGACCTATACCTATGGGACTCCCACCAAGTCTTGTTTAAGCTCTTTTCCAACTCTCTCAAAAAGAAAAAATATTGTCGAGTGAACTTGTCTCTTTCACAGTCATTAATTGCCTTTGAAAGGACATCTATTTGGTTTAAGTTTAACCCTTTTTCAGACCAAGTAGACTAATTTCGAAAAAGGAATACTCTAGTCACTAGTGGCTAGAAGAGTTCTCCTCGGTATTGTTTTATACTTTTTTGGGCCTAGGGGACTAAATTTATGAAAAAGGACATTCTTCGGAGTTAATATGTAATTGCATATCATTCTATTGCTCACAGTATTGAGCCTATTGTTAGTTCACGCTTTCGCGTTATAAGTCTATTAATTTAACAATTTGCATCACTAGCCAAGCAGAGCCTTGTTTTTATCCTTTGCATCTTGACACCTTGTACCCTAAGAGGAAACATTCTCCCGAGTTTCCATGTCTTGCATGCACCTCCTTGCATTGAGCATAGGTATGTTCCACTGTTGGAACTAGTTTCTTGTCGTGACACTCGTTTCCTCCATTGTATCATAACATTCATTTTCCTATGAAAAAACAAAAAAATAAGGGTGGGAAAATAATATTATCTCATGTTGGTAGAATTTGTGTCACATTTGAGCATAGCACAAAATTTTGAGTCCACTTGTCATCCAAAGTTTGGGTTTAGTATGACCTTAGGAAGCTTCACTTGTTACTTAGAGTTTACTCCTAAGACTGGTTATTCTTCCAGTCCCTATGGAGATTTTGATTGATGCCTCCTGCATCACAAAGTTTCATCATTGAGTCTATGCTGCCAGAGTCCTCCATATGTCTCATGCTCTTGTTCAAAGGAAGTCTATAATCCTGAGTTGGCCATTTCTTAGAACTCTTGACTTTGCATGTATACCATACCCTCCGTGTGTCTCAGAGTTACATGAAGCTATAGTCCTACCATCCACCCTGGTCCTACTTTCATTATGGGTAGGTAACCTTGAACACATCAGTCGACATCTCCTCATTGGTCACTGACTGGGAGGTTTCCCTTGTGTTCAACGAAAATAAATCTATTCACACATTGGGATTCATGTAGTGTCTTGGAATCCATTAGCCTTATTGATGGTTTCCTCTCCTTTGTTAGTAGTTTTCTTTATTTGTTTCTATTCAGAGGGTATTTTTCATGCACTAATTCCATCTGGTGCATGCGAAAGATGCAGAGGGTCGTTGGTTCATGAACATGTTATTCATCCAAGTTCCTCCAAATCATCAAGCTATTTCTTTGTACCTCGTGCTGACTTATGAGAGATTCCTTAATGCTCTCCATTCAATG
This sequence comes from Picea glauca, assembly GCA_000966675.3. NCBI lineage: Eukaryota > Viridiplantae > Streptophyta > Pinopsida > Pinales > Pinaceae > Picea > Picea glauca. The sequence goes on along the minus strand of JZKD02S0323398.1, from coordinate 44,073 downwards.
GGTCTCCTTCGATCGACTTCATCTCATATATTCTGGAAACAAGACCTAGAGTCCTATGAGTACATAGAGGCGTGCAGTCATCAATGGAAGTTTCTCTCACCATCGACAGTTGGGAATACATCAATGTCTCCTAATCGATGGATTCTTCAAGTGTTCAACCTCAACACCTTTATTCACACTTGTAAGAATGTACTCGGTGCCTTGATCTAATTTCATTATTGGTAGGTTGTCTCACATTTTTTAACGGTATACCTTAATGATCGGTAATCAAATGAAGTCTTATTGTGTTCGACCTCAACTCCTCTATTCACATGATGTAGAATTGCACCTTTGGCAGATCATGTAGAAGACTTGAAGACACTAGTTTATAGTGGCAACTTTCTTAAGATTTTTCTATCATTCATTGAACCAATACCTATATGACTTCAATGATCATGGGACACCATACTGTACTCCATTGTATACAGATATCTTCAGATGGATTTTGAGACTGGTTTTCATTGGGCCTTGTTCATGACTATGATGACCTATGGCATGTATCTACTTTGTATTGCCTATTCATGGCCATGAAAAACTGTTTGGTATATTTCCACATGGATCTGCAGTGTAATTCAAATTGGAATCCATGTGTACAAAGTCATTATGGAGTGTAATATTCTCATGAGAAACTAGTTCATTCAGCTGGGTCTCCATTACTCCACTTATGGGAATTATAATGTATTTCGACCATCACATATACTCCTTTGACCTCACATATTAGGGGGCATATGTTATAGCAATATTTTCCTCACCCCGTGCAACTTTCTTAGAAGGCCTTTTCCATTTTCCTATGCAGACTTGAATTCCCCTTTTTGACTTCCCAGAGATAAAAATCATATTTTTCCACACATACACGCCCTATCAGTTATACAACACGCGTATATGCAGGTTGCACCACTACAACCCGTGTACATTGAGTTTGGTGGTCAAAGTTAAAAATTGTGTCGGGTTTCCATGTCACGTCAAGAGATCCATGATCCTTAACCTTCCATATAATGGAAACGTTCTGACTCGACCCTTTAGTTCCATTCGAAGGTTATAAATGGGCCATATCCAAACCATGGAAGAGGAGAGAATTAAACTTTTGGAGAGAAAAGTTACTCTGAAGAAATTGTTAACTTCATATTGAGTTTGCATCCCTTTGTCCTTTAAAGTATGAACACATTTTTCAACCCCCAAGATCTTCCCTCTTTGATGGAGAACCTCATTGTCTCTCTTATATGAGCTTGCCTTTGGTGAAGGATTGAAGTGGTAGAGGCCCAACTAGAAGAGACTTAGTTTCTCAGTTCCGAGAGGTGCCGACACAAAAGTTTGTCATTCATATACTTATGCTGATCATATTTTAATAGAAATACTCTTTTCTCATCAAATTAATATCTTGCAAATATTTGAATTTCTATTCCATGGGAATATTTGTTATCAATTTTGATGGATTATGCTATTATATGTGCTAACAATATGTATTATCACCATATGCTTGCGTATCTTGGTTGTTGAGGAAAAGTTGCAGGTATAAATCTTTGAGTCAAGTTCTCAACGATGGTCTTCATCGAATGTCTAGACAAGGTAGGCTCTTTATATTGTCTTGTTAGCATTTTTGTTTATATAGCACACTTGAGATTAGAGTTGATTTCTGCAGTCATTTCATCTATTGTGGTTTACCCCTTGCATTCATTCTTTCTATTGTGGTCTATGAAACTAGAGATTATGGGTTCAATCCCCAGTATGGTCACCAATTTTGTTACGAGGAAAATCACTCTATGGAAAGAGGTAAACCACAACAGACGAAATGACTGTAGAAATCAACTCTAATCTCAAGTATGTTATATAAACAAAAATGCTAACAAGACAAGATAAAGAGCCTACCTCGTCCAAACGTTCGATGAAGACCACCGTTGAGAACTCGACTCAAAGATTTATACTTGCAAATTTTCCTCAACAACCAAGATGCACAAGAATATGGTGATAATATATATTGTTAGAACATATAATAAAATAATCCATCAACAGTCGTAACAAATATTCCTAAGGAATAACAATTCAAATATTTGCAAGATATTAATTGGATGAGAAAATAGTATGTCTATTAAAATATGATAAAAAAAAGTGTATGAATGACAAACTTCCATGTCGAAACGTCTCATAACTGAGAAAATAAGTCCCTTCCATCTAGGCCTCCACCACTTCAATCCTCCACCAAAGGCAAGCTCGTATAAGAGAGATAATGAGGTTCTCCATCAAAGAAGGAAGAGCTTGGGGGTTGAGCAATGTGTTCATAGTTTAAAGGAAAAAGGGATGCAAACTTAATATGAAGTGAATAATTTCTCCAGATTAACTTTTCTCTCCAAAAGTTGAATTCTCTCCCCTTCCACGGTTTGGATATGGCCCATTTATAGCCTTCAAATGGAACCGAAGGGATGTGTCAGAATGTTTCCAGTATATGGAAGGTCAAGGATCATGGATCTCGTGACGTGACGTGGAAACCTTGCAATTTTTTTAATTTTGAGCAACAAACTTGATATTGTACGCGGGTTGTAGTGGTGCAACCTGCATATACACATGTTGTATAACTGATAGGGCATGTATATGTGGAAAAATATGATTTTTAGCTCTGGGAAGTGCAAAAGGGGACTTCAAGTCTGCATAGGGAAATGGAAAAGTCCTTCTAAGCAAGTTGCACGGGGTGAGGAAAATCTTGCTATAACAACACTGAAAAAATAAACCATAACATCTATGGTGGTTCTACCACCCTTCATCCATATACATCAAAATCTGAATGAAAACTAATCTAGAAAATAACAATTTAGCATTTTTTCAAAAAATTCTAAACTAAGCATGAAATTAATATGAAAGTAGAGAAAAATGAGATATGAAATGGATCTAAAATAACATGAGCAATCAAGATGCAAATGAAAGGAAAAAAATATGACCTACCTACTTACGTGGGGGCCTTGGGGCTCTGAATATCAGGCGATTGGTGATGTTAGGTGAAGTCATACAACCAATGCAACCAGTTGATCATCCCATTGTTGAGGAAAATATATGAAATGATCTTACTGAAGCATTTTAAGATTCTGCTTGGCTAGAGAAAAATAGACGGGAATATCACCCAATGTTTATAGCCATCAAAACAAATATCCTAACTCACAAGTATTGATTACAAGTGCTTAGGCTAGTCTTTTTATAAATAAAAGCTTGCTGGAAAATTCATTATTTATATGATTTTATGAATAAAATAGTTGCTGAAATAAATGTAGAGACAGAAGTAAAGACACCAAGATGATAATCAAGATAGATGAGACATAAATCAATCCTTTATTTCATTCCAATTCATCAAAGAGTCATTCTATTTACAAAATTTCGTGAATAAATTTTGGACCAAAGTCAAACTTAGACATCCCCGATGGAACATACAAAAGGACCTCTAACAGAAAATCAAAATTGAACTCTAAAAGCTGGATCATCTTGCCACAGATTGCTGCCCACTCGACTCTGCACAATAGCCTTTGTTAGTCATGAAAACTAATTCACAAATAGACAAGTCTACACAGACTATCAAAGATAGATCAACACCTCTAAAAAACAAGTGTCTGAATGATGTAATTCAACCCTGAATCTTGTTGTCTACAATAAGACCCCGTTATCATAAAAACGAATTAGGCTTGTGATAAATTAAGGAATGAATGAAAATTGAACTATCTCAACATAACCTCAAAGAGAAAACCTTTGTATGCTTCACCTTCTATCCTCCTCTTGTTCCTCCCTTTTCTTTTTCCTTTAAGAAAATTAGAATTGGTTGAAGTAGTTGAACTACCTCATTAGTTAAGTTAACTTAAAAATCAACCAACCTTTTAGTTAGGGGGAAAAGTAATAAATCATAATCAGGGTTTTAAATAAATAATAACTAGTAGGTGGGACCCCTTGTAACTCCTTTTAGCTCTTAACAATCATAAAATAACTAGTTAATTAAGCAAAACACCCTTCCTTGTGACTCCCATCATCACATTTACATTTGACAATTTATCTCATTGATATTTGAATTTGTTTTCAAAAAATATATTACTCATATATCCAAAGAAAACATGTTGTCCAAAACTTCTGAAGTCAACTGTCATCAATAATACATAAAATAAAAACTCAAAAACCATATTTCCCACTCTGAGATGCAATATTTCCTTGAATGTTGTTGTCACCCTTCGATTTTCCTAAATTTTCCTTTGGTTGTTCTGAGCCTTTAGGCCTAATTTCCTTTATCACATCAGAACAATTGTCCCTCAAATGCATCAGGGAAGACATGGATTTATCAGAGCCATTGGAGGGTGAGGAAGGGGAAGCAATGGATTTTCCTTTATTAGGGGCATGTGGGCCTCGGTTTTCAACATTTTGCTAGCATGAGAGGACTGAACTGGTGAGTGGGTAGGTGCAGTTTGGGAAAAATGGTTAATAGGCGGGGGAGAAGGTAAGGACAAATTGGGCCAGCCATGATGTTGGGAGACTGTCGGGTGGACAATCTCTTGCCATCTGTCTTTTTCGGGAACCTCGGGTTGCAATGAGACATGAGGGGGAACATGAATACCAGTGGCTTGTGGAGCTTGGAAGGGAGGCCTTTCAGGCCTAGGTTGGACCACTCCTTGCCATATCCAATTGAAAAATCCAGCCTAAAACAACTGGCCTAACTCTTGGGAGTCAACATCAAAGTGTATGGAAAATATTGGCCTTCTTGGGCCTCTATTCCAATTACCTCTCCCTCAGTTTCCTTTTCCATGGCTACCTCGGCCGAAAAATCTTATTCCTGCATGCATGATTTATTACCAAATAGTACCTTTAACAACCATACATGACAACTCCTTAAAAATATGAAATAGATTTTGGCTCAACAACATATCAGACTCATGCAATCCAATCCATAAAAATTGTTCAACTATTGTCAATGATAAGGGGGTGAACAAAAGGTTTTGGGATATGCGAGGGGTTTGTATTGAGCAGAAAATGATAAAATGAGAGGGAAAATAATCATGGTTACTGCTCAAAGACAACAAACAATTAAATGTAATGTAAACCAAAGAATATATCACTGTGTTCCAACCAAGAAACTGCGATTTCAAACTATTTCAAAATAAAATTCTCTTAACTATAATTAAATTTTAAGAATAAGGAGTGAAAAATGGATGTGGGAAGGCGAGGGGGTTGTAATTAGTGAAAAGAGAATTAATGGTAGGGAAAGAGAACATGTACTGTTCATAAAATTAATTCAGTAATCCATAAAATCATTCCATATCAATTTAAAAGATCCAACACCAACCAAAATGACCACTGTGCCAAAAGAACAACTAATGTGTAAAATTCAAACAATTATGTGCATTAAATTGCTCACTGTTCACAATCAATTTGTAACACAGTGTCATCAAAACAAGACAATATGCATTCCACAACAATCTGTAGAGGAGTTATGTTTCTTCTCATTTATCCATTTAATCTTATTAAAACAATCCCCAAATGAATAATCAGTCACTTATTTATACTTTGTCCAGTATCAACTCATCAACCACTGCCCACAAATTATTTCAATCATCAAATACATACTCAAAAGTCATGTCTGATTTTGTGCTTCAATTCATGTTATAATTAAATTGCAATGGGGTTAAACTATCATAGAACCCGTGTCTATCTCTGCTATGATGCATGATATTCATCAACACATATAATGGACAACCAAATACAACCATCAATATTTTAATTGCAAAGATCCTGACTTGCCACTTAAACACACAGACATCAATCACCATTTTAATTCATACTATGCTTGGAATACATAGACCATTCGTCAAAACATAGAGTATTTATGTGACTGTACAGATCCAACTACTCTGAATCCAAACATCCATAATGTTGGGCTATCAATTAATATAATGAGGTAGCAATAGTAAGCCTGATCTAATCTCATAACTTGACTAAATTTGCAACAAAACCATTTTGTTTAAAACCTGTGACCATCTCTGATGGCACAATCAATAATATTCATATCATATACAGTGGATGGCCATACCATAATCATCACGATTGCAATACTCCCATGGAAATTTAACAATACACAATCACAATAACTATCAACTCCACATAACATGCTGTAGGATCCCCACAGATACTGATGCATTACGCACAAAGCATCGTTGTGCATTAATCAATTGTAAACTAATGTCGGGTTAAAAATTCAACAATTACAATGTAAGCGACAACGACTGTGCATCCACTCCAATTCTCCAATAAACCAAATTACCACGTTGAGTTTATCAAATTGATTTCCATAATAACCAATGCAGTGACTAAATACCAAAACCAATACCACTGTCAACAAAATCAATAGAGGAATCCAGAAATCGAACACTATCAACCATACACCAACAACTCATAACAACCAATAATATACTCGACAGGCCATAACGGTTCCCTCCATCAAAACCCAGGCTTGAGAAATCAAGGGTTTTCTCTGTGGACCAACATGGGGAAATTGGAGTCGACTCCCATCATCGTGTGAGAACCTCCAAGACCAACGGTGTACACACAGGATATACCACAAATGACTTCGCAGACAGGGTGACAATTCCCGTGATAGGAGAGACTATAAACATAGGAGTAAGGCTCCATTTTCGCCTCATAACACACACTTAGAACATGCAGGGTATAACCCTCATGGCTCTCCCAATCAACCAACTAACAACGTTGAGATAAAACAGAGCCGAGAAAAAGAAATATAACCCACTACACAACCGTCATTAGCATGAACAATCCATACCCAAGTGAAACAATTCACAATGAAACAATGCGTTTCAAAACCAGTAAACCCCATAATAACACAAGACTAGGTATGTTGATATGAATGCGTGGAGAAAACCAACCACTCTAGGCAAAATGAAACCCTCCAACTAAAACCAACAAGGATAATAGAGATACTTTATGGCTTCTAACACTCAGAACGACCAATAACACTATGAATGCCACCATTATTGCAATGAAAACCATCAACGATTCATTCCAGAAAAATATCACAATTTTACACAGTTTCCATACTTAAGGAAAGCACAAACCCATATATTATGAGACAATATCTATTTCATAACCAAAGAAGATTCATGGATGGTTAAAAGGCATACCTGTAACCAAAATCACCTTAAAACGTCAGTTGGCCGAGTGGTTCTTCCTCTACTTGAAAGTCAGAGCCTAACCACAACAAAACATAGTTGAACAATAACCCAACTAGGGTGGCGGACAATGAAAGGAGTAGGAGTGATGTGTAGTAAATGCATGTTTCCTCCACCCCTACTCATTCAATTCCTTAGTACGCGCCAACCCACTACTCCATTAATTTATTCAATTGAACCATGCATCGAAACCAACATCCACTAATTTCCAAGAGCGCCACCCACATCACATATTACCATTTCCAACTATACAATAATGCATATCAACTATGTTCCCAAATAACTCACTAAATCACATAGCTATTAACTTGTTAGCTAGGATTAACACGATCATTCTAATTTCAATGCATGTAGTGTAGCATAGTAGCATAGTTCAATCTTTTCCTTTTGCATTTTGTTTATATTGCTTTTGCCTCTTTTCAACTGCTCTTATGTATTGTTAATAACATGTTTGTTGTGAAGATGTCAAATTAATGAATCCAGAAATAGATAGCAATGGTAGTAATGGATAACATAGGCCATCATAACATGAAATTAGAGCTTGGAAAAAAACATAACATGCCTTAACCATCATTCACCTGTCGCAATTAGAACCAACACATAACCTGACTTGTTCATTTCCAATAAAACCCAGATTTCATCAATGATGTAGAACCATGTAAGCAGTGTCGAACAACATCATAAACATGAAATAACAACCAGATATGATATCCTAGTCTAAAAGGGGGTCCTACCTACTAGTATTATATATCTCATTACCTTATAATTATTAGTCTTAAGCAATACTTTGCGGGTGAAATCCTTGTTGCGATTTTAATCGTCAACAAACTGGCGACTCCACAGGGAAATTTGTTTTCAACATATTTATAACTCATAATTCATGGTTTAGCATACCAAGAACAATATATTTAATAAGATATAACCAAAATGATTATGCAACAGGGGGAAGTGAGCGGATTTAATGGAAAATGACTAGGAGTTTGGGAATATCTCATGAAAATGTTAAGTATGAAGGGGTTTATCCTTGTATGCATAATCATTCAACCAGATTTTTCTCTTTACTTCAAGGAGAAAAATTAATGGACTTGCTCTTTTATTTATCACATGGACGAAGAAATGGAAAGAAGAAGTGGGAGATAGCCAATCTCTTATATGATAGCAGTGAAAGTAGATAACAATTCAAGTGTTCCTTCAGGGGAAACATTGTAACAACTGTGTAAGCTTGATTGTTATTGACTAACAATGATTTGTAGGAGTGTCACTATGGCATAACTGATCCAATATTTTATTTTTGACCAAATCGACTAAAATATGGTAAGCAACAAAATCATGACAAAAATAAAATTGCAAAACTTAAAACAACAACAATAAAATGACAGAAATGAAAAAGCAACAAGAAATATTTAAAAACAAGAATCAGAGGTCAACTACCGAAAGAAGAAAAAAAATAGTGAAAAACCGAAAGTAGAGATGGACTAATAGTATATCGAAAAAACCAAACAGCGTTAGATCTTTTCACGTTGGTCCCATGTAATGCTTCAAGTGAGGATTGTTAATGCTGTCGGAAAAAAATTGCTCCTGTAAATCCTTTAGAATGTAAGAGTTAGTATCCAGGACAAAATAAATTTTGAAAGGACCCAGGAATAACATTTGAAACTCTGAGGTAATTATCATCTCCCTAACGTATATAATTAGATCATCAAGGTAGATATGGATACTGATCAATCCATCAGGAGTTATGTGTATAGGTCCTTTAAAAGCGGTACTTGCATCAGGTAAGCCAAAAAATAGGCATTTGTAAGTCATGGTACCCCTATTAGTGATCAGAGTGGTTTTGTGAACATCTGCCCCCATTTCCTTGATTTTACTGTAACCCAAAAATTTGTCAAGCGCAGGCCTCATCTGTGACCTTACAACCTGTTGCAAAATCATTTCCATATTGAGGGGAGGAAAATGATTTCTCATAATAGCCTATCTGAAAGGGAGAAAAATAATGTAGGTTCTAATATGATCAGTGGTCTCTGAAACATGTACCCAATTGGAAACCCATTCAGAGTAGACTGGAAAACTAATCCCAGCCCTCAAGAAATTTTCCAACTCCCTTTGAAAAGTTTCTTTAAATGCAGAGTTAATAGGTCTTTGTTTTTTCCTAGCTAGTTTCATGCCTTCCTTGATGGGGATAGCATGTTGCATAAGACTAGGATCAAAACCACGAAGATCCTTATAAGACCAAGAAAAAACATCTTGAAATTCACCAAGTAGCTTGGCAAACTTCATTTCTTCTTTATCAAAATATTAGGTACTTATTTTTACATTCTTTGGATATTTGAGTGCACCAATATTCAAGGAGATGGTTTCAACCACCTTCCTTCTTGACTCCTCTTTTCTCTATTTATCTTTATTTCCTACATCACCCGATGAAAACGAACTCTCAAGAGGAGTCAATCCCTTAGGAATATTTTTGTCTTCTATCGATATAATTTCCTTGGGCTTAAGAGGTTCATCTTGAATGAAAGCACAAACACTCTCATCATTAGGGAGGGCTTGCCAAGATTCTACATTGTCAGGGATATGTGGATGATATAGAGATTGAAAAGAACAATCATTTCTATGAGGCAAAGGTTGTTGATTAGGAGAATCTATAGAGACAGCTAATCGATCAACCATTGAATTCAACTCCCTCTTAACATGAGTGATATTGAAAGATAACAGGTTTGAGATAAGTGCCCAAATAGTTTGGGTGCATCATTTTATCAACCTGTTTCTAAGAGAGTAAATTTTACATACAAGATGTTGGATTACTGAGAGGGGTGGGGGGTGAATCAGTAATAGAGAAATTTAATCCTTTTTAACCATATAATCCAAGTATTATATCAATGTATCATTATCATCCAATAACTGTAGAGTAAATAAGCAATGAAAAAATGAACAATCATACACATACATAGTACACAAATGTTTTACATGGAAACCCAAAGCGGGAGAAAACCACATAATGCTTTTTCTTATATGTCTTGAAGAATTACATTCATTAGATGCACCAAATTCCTTTGTTTTCTAGCTGCAACTAGAAGGAGGCTCCAACCCCCTAGTTTCTCAGGCTACAACCTGAGGGAAGCTCCAACTCCCCAATTCTCTGGATACAACCAGAAGGAGGCTACAACCCCCTATGTTCTCCGGATACAATCGAAAGGTGGCTAAAACCACCTATCCTTGCCTTGTCCAACCACCCTAAAGTATAAGTAGAATGATGGAACCACTGTCACACTATCACTGTGAGATATACTACTGTAAACTTGTACCAATCAACCTGCATCAAATAACCTATACCAATAACCTGAACCATGTATCAACCATGCATCAACCTGTACCTCAACCTGTAATCAATCTGTACCATAAAAAAGTGCATCAACCATGCACCAACGTATACCAAACAACTTGTAATCAACCTATACCATAAACAAGTGCATAAACCATGCACCAACCTATACCTCAACCTGTACCATGAACAAGTGCATCAACCATGCACCAAACCTGTATAGATAACCTGTCACAACAACTTGTCCAAAAAACCTATCACAACAACTTGTCCAAAAAACCTATCATAACAACCTGTCTCATCAATCTTATCAACCAAATCATATCTAATCACCAAGATCAATCACCAAGACAACTCTCAAATATGTGCATCAACCAAGCATAACACAACAACTCATAATCATCACCAAAAACTCATAATAATACAAGTATGCTACATCATCCATAAAACATGTGTCAAAAATACTACTAACAAGTGCCTCCAACCATGTACCAAGTATGTACCAGTCACGTATCAACTACTCATCAACTATGACTCATCAATATGTACCAACATCATCAACTATACACCTCATGTATGTGCCAACTCATCAACTACTTGTCTCAACCATGTACCCGACATGTACCTCAACCAAATGACCTCATCAATTTCATCATCCAAATATGATTTGTAACTCTGTAATAGACCTGGTGTATATGATCACATACCCACAAACCTTCCTTAACTTTAACAACAAGAGATTATCATTTTCATCAAACTTTTCTTTAGTCTCACATGACTAGTTTTGGATTAGTCAACAATCCTAACTTGAAATAATCATAACTATGTATATCTAATGAATATATATCTAAAAATGATACAAAATGTTATTAAATGTGTTTTATGCAATTCCTCCAGGTTTCACTACTTGAAAGCTCTCAAAAAAAGAGTTATAGCAAAAATGCCATACCTTGTTGAATTTTGGCTTATTCTAGAGAGAGACCTTGTAGAGCGTGACCCACACAGAATATTTGTTGAATCGATCTAAAAATGTTAAAAATCAACTAAAGAATGTACTCTAAAACAAAAATTTGGTATTACTTAATTTTGATCTGTAATGAATAAGTTATGATGTTTTTACCCGAAACACCTATTTTAGACTAGTTTCAGGACTAGCCACAAACCCTATTTTCCACGGAGTGTAACTCCAAAAATAAAATGAACCACAAGATGAATTTTTTACCACAGATACTTGGATATGTTTCCTCAATTGAATAACAATTTCACGGTCTGATTCATTTTATAAACAAAGTTATTGCAAAAATGGTGAGATGACCTATAAATATCATACCTTAGAAAGCATCATAAAAAGAATTTATCCTCCCTTGAATTCTGACCTTATTTTCTTTACCTTCCTTCTTAAATTTGGCTTAGATATCCTTTGGTTACCTAAAAAAATATGGATATTCAATATTCTCAAGTGTGATATAAAATGAGAGAGCCTTGCCTCTTATTTATACTCTCCAAGTAGCTTCCTTAAAAACATCTTCTAGGTCACTTTTCCCACTTTCCTTATTT